>VOQK01029257.1:0-11064 GCA_015052645.1 Benitochromis conjunctus | reverse complement strand
GGCTGGAGTAACTCAGAAAGGTATTGGGGAGCGAGACCATTAAGGCATTTATAAACCAACATCAAAACCTTGAAATTAATTCTGACATGTACAGGAAGCCAATGAAGAGAAGACAGGATGGGTGTTACATGTTCATACCTGGGGGCACCAGTCAAAGGGTGGGCAGCAGCATTTTGAACGAGCTGAAGCCGTGAAAGGGAACGCTGGCTGACTCCTAGATAAAGTGCATTACAGTAATCAAGGCGTGTTGAAATAAAGGCGTGGATTACCTTCTCCATGTCACGTCTTGACAAAACTGGCTTCAGCTTAGCTATTTGCCTTAATTGGAAAGTGTTCAGTGAGACAGTTAGTATTCCCTATGGAGTGGTTGCAGAAGTAATGCAGTTTCTTGTGATTGAGTCATGCAGTAATGAACCTGTAAGTTCTTTTGTCTGGTTAAGTAGCACGATGGTGAATGGACTGGTTCTTGTACAGCACTTTCTACTCTGAGCACTTAAAGCACTCCAGGGATATTTGGTGTGAAGCAGCCAGGGAGTAAATCACCAACCTTCTAATTAGCAGATGTGCTGAACTACATCCATCGCTGATGTTATGATGTTATGTTGGTAAGATTATGTTTGAGCGGTTAGTTTAATAGCAGCGACCACCATCCAAACCATTTTAAGTCAGGCTGGATCAAGAGAAAAGAATTCAGTTTGAAAAACAGAGTTCCTTTCTTCTTCTGTAAAACCTTTGACATAAATATAATTCCTTACAGAGAATATGAACTTTCTTTGCACCTTTTACTTAAATGTGTGGAAGTGGCAACAAATTCTTTTCACTTAGGAACACCTCTGAGAAATCACTGCGCAGTAAACCCCATGTTTGTTTTTGATAGGTGAATATTTCGTATTAGTTTTCAGCTTTGTCTCCTGCATACACACATTTCTCCGTATTGTCTGTGTATCAAGGATGATGACATCCTCAAACGTTTTTTGCATGCAGTCTTTCACAACAGTCTTGAGCCCTTCCCCATTTTTTGTTCCAAGTCAACCTCTTTTTAGACCCAGTCATGTACTAAATAATCTAATTTATTTAGGATTTTCCAAGTCTTTATTTTTATTTTGCACTACTTTTCCAAGCTTTAAAGAACCTTCTGTTAACCGACCTAAAAGCTATTCATAATCTTTAAAAAATGTCAATCGCAGTCAGATTTTAAATAATACTTTTGCAGATTTACCTACAGACATATTTGCATAATTCTACAGTTTTAGTACCATCTTTACACTTAACTATAAACCAGGAATAAAGAATAATTTGACATTCATTTTTTCACAAACTCATTGTTATGTTCTTTCTGAATAGGAACAATGTCAGCGGTGATGCTTGAAAAGTGTCGAGAGCACATTCGAAAACAGTTGGACAACGTAGTGGACTTCTGGCTCAAATATTCTCATGACAGAGTACATGGGTACTGCCTTCACACTGGAATATGCTCATGTTTGTCGTGCATATATTGTCCAAATCCTTGTAATGAATCTGTTTGCTTTCTATTTCAGAGGCTTCTTCACATGTATTGGAAGGGATGGGAAGATCTATGACGAGCTGAAGTATGTCTGGCTGCAGGGTAGACAGGTGAACCTCTACACTGACAGTGACTGTAACAATCTGCTGTGACATTAGGTTGTTAAATGTGAAGATTGTGCTGTGTGTCTCACAGGTGTGGATGTATTGTCGCTTGTACCGAACCATGGATCGCTTCCACAAGCCTGAAATCCTTGAAGCAGCAATAGCTGGTGAGTGTGAGTGCAATGCTTCACCATACAATGCTTCACTATACAATTACGCAAAGAGGAAGCTATATATCTATGAAGGTCCTCAGAAGCTATATACATAAATGCTAGCTTCTTCTTTTTGCCAAAGATTATTTGAAATGGACTGAGGAAAAGTGGAAAACTGTTCAATTCAGCTCAGTGTAAATTCTTTTTGGAAAACATGGGACCCACATCCTCTGACCTAATGAGGTCAGAGACCATCTGGCTTGTTATTGTCACCATTTGCAGGATAAGGACTCAAATGCTGACTCAGGAGACAACCTGTTTAATGAGGCAAGTTGTAAAAATCCATAAAACAATACAAAGTCTAAAGAGCAAAGCAACACAAAATACACAGGGGCACAGAGGGAATCGCATAGGGCTAGGAAACTGACTAAACGGAGCTACAACCCAGATCTAATTCACTAACATAAAGAAACCAGGAAGAGTCAAAATACAATTAAAGAATGTGAAACAAGCTGAATACACTTAATGAAATTCTACAACAAAATCAACAGGTCCCATGGATCATGACAGTAGAGTGTAGTAGATGTATGATAATGCCACTGTTTACGACTTTGTGAAAGGACAAGACTGTTATGCACTGGATTATCTCAGGGGCATCATTGCACAGCCTGTATCTGGGGTCTTGGTGGGTGTGGTAGAACCCAGCCTGTATTAATGGTGTGCTTAGAGCTTGTTCTTGCGCTGCCATGATTAATGCCTCTGTTCTGTGTTTCAGTCCAAATTTGTCAAGCCATTAGTAGTATTTCTTGATATCAGCTAATTCTTCTGCCAGTGGTACATGCCTTGCAGGTGCCTGTCTTTCCACGATGGTTTCTCTTTTTGCTCCTCTTCTTTCTTGGGTTTCTGCTGTCTGAGATATTCATTAAGCACATGGTCAGTTGTGGCCATCTTCCTGATGTACTCTTGGATCCTTGTTGTTTCAGCCTGGATAGCAGGCTCAGGGTGCTGGACTTGGAGTAAAACCTTCAATGCATGGAGTCTTCTTGTCTTGATGTCAGTGTCTTCTGTCCCCTCCCTTGGCCAGCTGATTATCCCAACAGGGTGTCTGATGACTGTTTTTCCATAGTTGTTGATTGCTCAGATCTTGTTTTTCCTATTCAGCTGACTCCTCAGAACACCTTACTCTCTGCAAGTATTTGGTAGTTGTGGCTTTCCTAGTGGCTTCTTCATGGGTCCCATTAGCCCGTGGGATTCCACGGTAGCTATCTTCAATGTCTGCAGTGTTGCCTTCTGGTAGTACAGTCCCCTCAGTTCTAACTACCTTTCCTCTCTTTGTTACCATCCAACTACACTTTTCCATTCCGAATGACATGGTGATGTCATTGCTGTAGATCTTCATGGTGTTAATTAGTGAATTGTTGTTTATTCCTGACATATAGTTTTATGTCATCTATGATGGAATTAGGTATTTTCTGTTCTGCAGGTTTGCCCTCTAGTGGTGTTAATCTGTTGCCATTTATGCCTTCGCTATTTGATAAACAGCTGTGTGCATTATTATTTTTTGGTGGAAGAGTGATATATTTTGTGGTTTAAATCTAATTTTATTCGGTGCATAACCTAAGAGGTTGACTTAGCTCATATGCCACGTGGTCTCTGTGACATTTTGATTGTACATGCATCTAGAAAAGCGTGATTTTATGTGATGTTTTATTTGGGGAGTCATTAAGCAGATAAATATTGTGTTCATATTTTGTGAATATGTGGAGTGTCCGTGGCCTGACCCGATACGGGGTAACTGCCCGCACAGGAATCCAGTGGCATGAGCTTAAGGAAAGGGCTAGACTGGGGAACGGACCCGGGGAGCTCAGAGTCACTGTAACGGAGGAAATCAGGTGTCAGAGCGAGTTCCAGACGCTGACTGAGAGTGTAACCACTAATAGTGAACAGTCTTACTGTTTTCAGGTGGGGGTGCAGCGTGGAGGGGGTTGTGGTCCGGGTGAGCAGAGAAACAGTCCAGAATACAGTCCCGAGGTGCTCCAGAAAGCAGGGCAGGGAGGCAAGCAGGAGTGAAGCAGGGAGGCAGCCGAGCAGACCAGCGACTGTGGAAAAGGCGAGTGCTATGGCAGGTTAGAGAATGGCATCCAGGTGGATTACTGTGAGTGGAAAAGAAGCACAGCTAAGTACAAGCAACACTGAGAGTATCAAACATGAGCTGTGACGGCCTACACTAACTGAGGTTAGACGAGTGATTGAGAACGCTGGTCTTTTAAAGCCGGCAGCCAGATTGCTTCCCGAGGTGGAGGCCTGTGCATGACAGCAGTGGGGACAGAGCATCTGCTCTGCAGCTGCTGGCTGCGATGGGGACATTCGACAGGGCCTCCTCCTCACAATTGGGATCATCTGGCTTCCTGCCACCAGCTGTGGCTGCCCCACCAGCTTCCTCAGTTGTGCCGTCAGATGATCATCAGCCAGCGTCATGGCAATCATGAGGCTCACTGGCCGAAGACAGTGGACCCAATCTACTGTTCCTGCCGGGAGCCCCTCTATGAACTACTCTAATGTCAGCATGTTCAGCAGCCGCACTTCCCCTTCTATTGGGCCAAGCTGAAGCCACGAGAGTGCTGCGTCGTGGAGACTCTGGGATTGGTGAATGCCGATGCTTTGGCCCCATCCAGCCTTCCCGCAACCAATGGCGGTGATGTCAGGTGAGAGCCCCAGGCCCTTCAGGATAACTCGTCGGATGTTGGGAAAGCAGCTTCTCACCACTTAAAGCTAAGCAGCAGCCACAACAACCATCCTTCCTCAGGCCACTGGCACACCTCCACTGTGGCTTGAAAAACTTCCAGGGAGGCCTGGGAGTCCTCCCCCTCCTCCACCTGGTGGAGCACCACCACTGGTGCCAGGGGGACAGCAGCAGCGAGGAACCAGCCCGAGGAATCAGACATGTGCTGTTGTCTGGTGCTCGGACTGGTCCTGCAGATTGTCTAGTGGATGGTGATGCGCTGCCACCTGCTCCCCGCTTCTGGTGGCACATAGTCACTAGATCAGCCATTAATGGAGCTAGCACCTCGGTGGATGGTCCGTGAATCATATCACTGATTTCCTGCACAATTTCACTCTTGTTTTTGAAGCCTGACAATAGATGATTCTTTGATATTTTCTCCATCTGTGAACAGCTTCCCGTGGGTTCATACCAATGTCCTGTTGTTCTGTCTGCATCGTAGGAGGAGCATTCCTGAGAAAGTATGCTCGTGTGTCCAATAGCAGCGGCCAGTGGAAATGTGCCTTCTGCCTAACGAGAGATGGTAAAGCACTCAAAGTTCAGAGAACGATATTCAGTGAGTGTTTCTACATCATGGCTATGGATGAACTGAGCAGGGTAACCGGTGACAAGGATATGCAGGTATATAACTGTTGGTGTATAGCATAATAATAAACTAATCTTCTTTAGTTATTGTAAAACCCGATTCTTTTATTGCTGTGCTGGATTAACACTCATAACACCATGTTCCAACCAAAAGCTTTATTACTTCCATGGAAGGAGATCCTGCACAGCGCAAGGCCTCCTGCAGATCTGAGTCTGCAGTTCCCTCAGTCTGTTTCATTTATACAGTGATCATTTTCTCCTCCACGTGATCTGTCACCCAGACAACATTTCCTACGTCATGCAATGGTCCAGACAGTTAACTTACAGTTTCAATAAAAACATATTGCTGCAAAAGCTACAATGTTCCTTATCTCACTTCTTCTTTTGTGGTTGAGCCGTCACTTTGACCTATTGCTCTTAAGTTAAAAAGTAGATGTTGCCATGGTAGCGCTTAAAGCACTTCCTGTTTACGTCTTAACTTTCTACAGAGATGTTAGACTGCAAAGCTATGCTTCCTGTTTTACACACACACAAGCTGCCTTCAGTATGTATAAAGGTCATAATGTCACACAGAGGCCTGCTTCACTAGGACAAAGGTTACAAACTTCATAATGTCACCCTATTAAGCTGTAATCACAAATTATCATATGAGATTAACATACTATAAGACTGAAACATCAAAATACTTAAATTTCCATTCTTAACATTATACCATATGTTTAGCCCCTTTCTTTGTTATCTTAAGCCTAGTGACATTTGTCTGATTTCCAGGTTATTTACTGATCAGTGCAGTACAGTGGAAAGAAGTCGTCAAAAAAAAATCATATACAAAAGACATTTAACATTTATTTAATTACACTACTATTTTTCACAGGTGGCTATACTTGAGTTAAAAAAAATACAGCAAAAGTTGAAGTACTGATTGAACTTCTTTACTAAAAAGTCAAAAAGTACAGGCTCTGAAATGTACCAAGAACTGTAGAAAGAAACTAAAGAGTAGCTCCTTGATGGGCAGTTATACAGCAGCTATTTTTATGCAAAGTGAACCTTGTCCTATGTTACTGTGATAATAAAACAATATTAGTACATGAGAATACAAATGTAATTCAGATGTAAATTCAAATTCTAATGAATGTAGTTTGTTTTAATCTGTTAGGTAGGATACAAGCAGTGAAAGAGAATGTTTCACAAGCTATTTATTTCCATTTCCTACAGTGAAAGTATACTGAATTTTGTCCTTATACTAGACCATATACAGCTGATGTAAGGGTGGAATTTATTGAATTAAATAAGGGGAAATAATCAGACTTTCCAGCTGTATAAATTTAATGCCAAGAAACACTGTTACAAACACAAATTTCTTTGTTATTGTGCTAAGATTATTTTACTTCTGACATTCCTGTTCATGCTGATCCTACAACTGGGCACAGAAAACATGCCCAACTCAGAAGCAGGGCATTTGAGTTTGGGTTTTAACTGTGTTACCATTTCTACAACATTATCTAGTCACCCCTCTTATGTTTTTCAGCTGGAAGCTGAGCAGATGATGGAACAGCTGATTTACTGGGTTCAGGTAGACTCTTCAGGCCTGGGCCGGCCCCAGCTTCCTGGGGAGGTTCCCATCAACAGTTTGTCAGTTCCCATGATGCTGCTGTGCCTGGTGCAACAGTTAACTGAAGGCTATGGGCAGGAAGCTGCTCAGAAGTACAGAGAACTGGGAACCTGGTGTGTCCAGCAGATCCTACAGCACATCCAGGTTTGGACGCAGACAACGCTCTGGTGCTTTTTCTGTAACAGTTGTATATTTTGTCGAGTACATTGTATTCATAAATACAGTTATTTTTTTCTTCTCATCTTGTGCATCTTTTAATGCAGAGAGCTGGCACAGCTATTTTAGAGAACGTGTCAGTGGATGGATCTGAACTGCCGGGTTGCCAGGGCCGACTGCAGAATCCAGGTAAACACTCCACAGCCTGCTGACCCAGTGGCTGTGAGCATAGTCAGTCCCTGTGGAAGCATATATTGCAATCTTATCCTCTCCTTAGTTGCTCACTTCATCATTTTCCATGTTTCTTTGTCCTTCCCTACTAATAACTGGTGCTGACTCAGGCCATGCCTTGGAAGCAGGCTGGTTCTTGATGCTGTATGGTGCACAGTGGGGGGACAAGGAAATCCAGAGGACTGCCATCAAAAACTTTGTGGAGCTCCCTTATCAGTGTGGCTGGGATAACGAACACGGTGGCCTCATCTACTTCCTGGATGTGGATGGTCACTGCCCCACACAGGTTTACCTGTCAGCTCTACACATCTCATTTTCGTTTTGCATTTATCACAGGAGATAACTTTATGATCACCCATGTTGCTTTTGTGTCTGAGCAGCTAGAGTGGAGCATGAAGCTGTGGTGGCCACACTGTGAGGCTCTCATCGCTTTCCTCATGGCCTACAGTCACACCAGGAAGCCTGAGCTGCTGGAGATATTCTCTGAAGTTTACCAGTACACTTTCAGCCATGTGAGTTGACACGAGTACTGTACTTTTGACATTAAATATTTAAACATTTTGAGAAATGAATTATTTCCAGTCAGTACAAAATATCAACAACTACCTCAGAGATTACAGAGATTAGTTTAAAGACTGGAAACAGGCAGGAGATGGTAGCTTCCTCTTTTTACCTCTAAATCTCACCGATTTTTATGTTGAGTAACGTTTTAACAGAACAAAACCAAAAAACACACAAAAAGCCATAGAGTGCAAACAAAACGGTAAATAGTCCAGGTGGCTGGGCTGACCAAAATGGAGGAGACGTAGCACTTCAGGCAATCTGTTATTTTCTTTCTGGCTCATGGTGTGCATGAAGAAAAGTCTTTTTTACTCAACCTTGAGGTGGGTTGCAAAACCTGGGGTTATGTTGATATCAGCTGGGCTGCAGGCTTAGATGAAGATCAGGGTCAGGCGCAGGCCCTACACAGGGTTGGGAGCAGCCTCTGCTACTAGGGGCAGAAGATTCAGAGGAAGCACGTGGTACAAGTGTTGGCAGGCTCCTCTTCTTCTTCAGCCCACAATTCTGCCACAATGGAGGTAAGTGAGATGCAGACTGGCTGTGGTATTAATACACCAGGGTTTCCACAAGGAAAATTAATCAGAAAGAAAGAGAGGAGAAGAGAGTTATACCCAGTTTGCATTATTATTATTATTATTCATTAATTTATTTGAAAAGGGACCATGAACAATATTAACACAAATATTGCCATTGAATTCATTGTATCTGAGTTAGCTTAAGCAAATTTTCATCTGTAGCGCCTTGGCAGGTCATATGCATATGGGTGAGCAGCAGAGGAAGGTTCTTAGTGAATCTTTCAGTTTGGGGAAGTCTGGGCAGCATGTTGATGGCACAATCATACAAACTGTGAGGTGGTAAGGAGAGGGCCTTTTCTTACAGAGGACAAATCAGGTAAGTGATGGCTGGTGTGAGGAACATGTGTGAAGAATAGCTGACTGTAAACAGTCAAAACAAGCTCTTCTTGACCAATAAATATGAGGGTTATGCAATAAGATTACGAAGATCTTCTTACCTCCGCAAATCGCTACCTTATCGTGGTGGAGGGGTTTGTGTGTCCCAGGGATCACAGGGGCTATGTTGTCTGGGGTCTTTTTGCCCCCTGGTAGGGTCTCCCATGGCAAATTGGTCCTGGATTCTTCCAAGTTTCTCCCAGTGGACGAGAGGGTTTTTTCCCTGCGCCTCTGGGGCGGGGAACGGGTCCTGACCGTCATCTGCGCTTATCCAAGAAGGTGGCAGTTCAGAGTACCCAGCCTTCTTGGTGTCCATGGGTGGGGTACCGGAGGGTGCTCCACCTGGGGACTCTGAGACTTCAATGCTCACGTGGGCAACGATAGCAAGACCAGGAGGGGCGTGATTGGGAGGAACGGCCTCCTGGATCTGAACCTGAGCGGTGTTTTGTTGTTGGACTTCTGTGCAGGGTTAGGGTTAGGGTCAGCAGATGAACGTTTTGTCATCTGCTGACTTTGTGAAAGTGATCCATGCATTTATTTCATCCAGGCCTGACTACAGTAATAGTCTTTATTTTGGTATCAGCCAGGCTCTGCTCTCTCGTCTTCAGCTTGTTCAGAATGCTGCAGCCCGACTCTTGACAGGCATCGTAAACATGACCATATTTCCCCAGTCTTGGCTCGTTTACACTGGCTTCCAGTACGTTATTGAAATGATTTTAAGATTTTATTGCTTATTTTTAAGTCTCTAAATGGATTAGCTCCATCATACCGCTCTGATCTTTTAACTATAAATACTCCAAACAGACCTCTCAGGTCAGCTGATGAGTTGCTTCTAGAAGCAGACTGAACCACAGAAGAGACCGGGCCTTTGCAATTGCTGCGCCCAAACTTTGGAACAGTCTGCCTCTTCAAATTAGGATCTCTCCAACACTTGACATCTTTAAAACTTTAAAACACATTTTTACTGTCTAGCTTTTAATTGTGACTGAGTTTTTATTTTGTTCTTTGTGTGTGTAGAAAAGTCAGTGTTAGCGTGAACTACATTACCCAGCAGCCCCTGTGCTGCCAAGGGGGTTATGGGTCTTCTGAGCTACAACCGGGAGATCAAGAATCTGGAGAAGGCCGGCTATGTGGTAAAGCTGACTCCAGAGGAGGTGAATGGTTCAACTGAATCCTGGTACATTCCACACCATCTTGTACATCACAACAACAAAGCCCGCCTAGTTTTCAACTGCTCCTTCCGGTACCAGCAAATCGCTCTTAATGACCTCCTGCTGCCAGGCCCACGCTTAGCCCTTCGCTCCTTGACGTGTTACTCTGATTCTGCCAGCATGCTGTGGCCATAAGCGGTGATATAAAGGCCATGTTCCATCAGGTACGCCTGCTTCCCGAGGATCAGCCTCTGCTTCGCTTTCTTTGGAGGGATGGACAACAGGAGCGTCCACCTGATGTGTATGAATGGCGAGTGTTACCATTTGGCACAACCTGCAGCCCCTGCTGTGCCACTTATACTTTACAGCGTCATGTGCGAGACCACCGTGACGGAAACGAAGATGTATATGAGTCTGTCCACACTTCCTTTTATGTGGACAATTGTCTCCAGTCTCTTCCGACTCCACACCAAGCTAAGCAACTCCTGGACAAAATGAGACAACTATTGGTGTCGGGAGGGTTTGAGATACGGCAGTGGGCCAGTAATGTGCCGGAGGTGGTGTCCCACCTGCCTACTACCGCCCGTTCTGACAGCTGTGAGCTCTGGCTGACCTTTAACCAAGCTGAACCACAAGAGTCGATGCTTGGGTTACGTTGGCATTGCCCCACTGATACCTTGGGGTACAAGCATCGCCCCGTCTCTTACACAGTGCCAACTCTTCGCAATGTGTACAAGGTGCTGGCTAGCCAATATGACCCTCTAGGGTTTATCATTCCCTATACCACTAGAGGGAAGATTCTTGTACAGTCTATGTGGCAGAAGGAGATGGGCTGGGATGAGCCTGTCGCAGGGGCCCTTCGCGCCGCCTGGGAAGAATGGGAGAAGGAGCTACCATACCTGAAGAACATTACTTTGCCGAGGTGTTATGTGCCACCTGTGACCGACTCTCCGAGTTTCACTTTCGAGCTGCACGTGTTCTGTGATGCCTCGGAAAAGGCGTATGGATCTGTAGCTTATCTGAGGACCACAGATTGCCACGGACAGGTCGGCACTTCATTCCTGATGGCAAGATCCCGAGTCGCTCCTCGGAAGAGATTGTCCATGCCTCGTCTGGAGCTGAGTGCTGCTCTCACTGGAGCGCAGCTTGCTAAGACCCTCCAGACCGAGCTTACTCTACCGCTGGAGAGTACCATCTTGTGGACTGACTCTACTACTGTACTGAGTTGGTTGCAATCTGATTCTTGCCGTTACAAGGTTTTTGTTGGGACTCGAAT
>VOQK01029255.1:0-10470 GCA_015052645.1 Benitochromis conjunctus | reverse complement strand
AAATAGATCCCAAAGGCAGCATGTATAAGGAAAACAGAGTTGGACCCAAAACAGACCCCTGAGGCACACCACAACAAATAGGGGCAGAGGAAGAGGAGTATTGCCCAACAGCAACAGAAAAAGACCTCTCTGATAGATATGATTTAAACCATGATCAAACTGTGTCTTTAAGACCAACAATGTGTTCAAGTCTCGATAAAAGAATGTTATGATCCACTGTGTCAAAGGCGGCGGTCACATCGAAAAGGACTAAAACAACAGAACAACCTGAGTTGACAGTTAAAAGAATTAAAAACGTCTCAGTACTGTGACGAGATTTAAAACCAGACTGGAACTCTTCACAAATGCCATGAGTGTCTAAAAAGGTCTGAAATTGCTTGAAAACAACTTTTTCCCAAAATTTGGACATAAAAGAGAGTTTAGAAATTGGCCTGTATTTTTCTTCTTAATAATAGGTTGCACAACAGCATGTTTAAAAGCAGATGATACACAAACTGATGACAAGGAAGCATTTAATAAAAGTAAAATACCAGCCCCAATAACATGAAGAGCTTCCTTCCTCCTGTCCTTTTTCCATTTTCTCTCTGCACGTCGACATTCGCGTCTGAGAGTGTGGGTGGTTTCGTTCAGCCAAGGTTGACGTGAAGATTTAGTGCGTTTATTAGTTAGTGGAGCAACAGAATCAAGGATGCTGGAGCATGTTGAATTAAAAAGGTTAGCAGGCTCATCAACCGATAGTTCCGCACTAAGGTTGGCATCATAGAGGACAGAGTTAGTAAAAGCGGTGGAAAAGTGAGCAGCGGTCATTGAATTTATCATGCACATCTCTATAGTAGCTGGGATAGGCTTCTTCCCAACCCTGACCATAAAATGGACTAGTTTGGCAATACCTGTGTCTAAATTTGATGGAGGCCAAGTGCCGTCTGGAAAAAAGGTGAGAAAAAACCAAATTAATCAGATACTAATCTTCAAACCAGCATCTTCAATCAGACTCTCTTTAGGATTTTATAACTGATGTGACAGCAATACCCATCAGTCACAAAATCCTGCACATAAGAGCTGAGTTAAAAGCACTGTGTAGTTTGTTTAGAGGCCATATGCCTTTCAGTCTGTGACAAGTCTGATTAATAAGATATCGACAATGTCTAAAACTGGTAAATCCCAAATTATAGCTGAAGTTCACATCCAGCTACTTCCAGATTTTTTTTTATTTAAATCCAAAGTTTATTACCTGTAGCATCAGATAGGAGAAGAATCCACCCACAAGCATTTCCAAAGTGAGAGATGAACAAATAAAGCAGCTTTAACTAGCTGTTATTAATTATCCCCTAAACTAATTGGTGATTTTAAACTGACTGTAGGTGTGAAAGTGAGTGCAAATGGTTGTCTGTCTCTATGTGGTAACCATGTGACAGCCTGCAACATCTCCAGGGTGTACCCCCCTCTTCTCACCCTATGACAGCTGAGACAGGGCGCTAGCCTCCTGTGAATAAGAGACGGAGGGCTGGATACATGGATACCCCCACCACGGGGATTAATCCGTCCCATTATAATTAATCAACAAATACAATTCAGTTATTCATAAAAAAACAAAAACAGAAAAAGCAAAACACAGAAAACTCTAACCTTGAAAATATGTCAGTGTGTGAAACATGTTTTCATCAATTAATAAAAAGTTTCAAAATGAAATATCAGTTGAATTTCAATTGCGTTTACACGTTCTCTTTGTGCCTGCATGGGTTATCTACAGGTACTCCAGCTTCCTCCCACAGCCTGCATGGGATTAGTGATGACTCCTAAACGGGCCGTAGGTGTGAATGTGAGCATGGATGGTTGTCTTTCTCTCTGTGTTAGCCCTGTGTTAGACTGGAGACCTGTCTAGGCGGTACCTTAATTCTTGCCCAATCATAGCTGGGATAGGCTCCAGCTCTCTGCATCTCTGAACTGGATAAGCAGAAGAAGATAGATGAATGACTGTTTAATAATTTGACTACAGTGGGTTTTGTCATCTAAAATCAAAGCAGCTATGAAAATGTACCCGCTTGATGTATCGTCATTTCTTGCACAATACATAATACTTATGTACTGAGCACTTATTCTGTCAATACTGTGGGAGTGTCTTAATTAATGAACCTATGAGTAACAGACTGGTGAAGCCTGCAATATGTATCCCATATCTAAAAGAATTTTACAGTGTAACAGACTGCTGCAGCACAGCAGGGAGTACAGAGATGATTTGATACAGAGAGTGGGAAAGACAGACCAAAAACTCTTAGGAAGAACAAATAAACCCAGGTGGCACACATTAGGGTGGAGCAAGTAATCACACAAGGGCAGGATGTGGAGGAGCTGAAGCAAGTGAAGAGAGATGTTATTGCTGACATATTCCAGAAAAATCAAATAAAATGTTTCATAACTCTGAATTTGTGTCAAATCAGCATATTAATGTGTAATTGTTTTTCATTGAAAAATGAAAAACAATTACACACTGTAAAATTTTACTCAAGATGATATTTTTTACCGAACCACCAAATTAGTGCTAATTGGCCAGAAAGGTTTGAGACATAATCTATTTTCTCCATTAGTGAGATTGAACATCCATCAGCATGTGAAAAAAGCAGCTTGCCACGGCTTAATGACATGTTTATCTTGTCTCATATTTAGGTCGGTGGAAAGGCTCCATTAGCAATTTTTTTTTTGTGTATGTGTGTGTGTCTGTCAGCCTGACATCTGACACCTTTGAGATTTTACTCTCCCCTAGTTGTAGCAGAAACTGGTCGTATGTGCTGTTTATTATTATCACAAAACATATAGTTTCAGTACAAACTTGTTCCAAATTTAGGAGAAAGGGGTCATTCAGTGTTACCTTTCTTTTTTCTTTTTTTTTTTATGCGACTGTGTCATCGCTAGCCTTAAAGGTCAGTCCAGTTCTTTCCATCCAGCTCGCTGCCTACTGACCCTCACTGAAAGGCCAGATTGTTTGGGAATGTGTTTGTTTGGCCTACTCGTGCTTTTCTTTTCCAACCTTTTTTGCATTCCTATCCGGTGTGTAATGAAGATGTTGTGTGCGTCTAAAACAGGATTCAGTCTCCTGGGTAGAATCGCTGAAATAACCAAAGAAGGTCTTTATGAGTAGTCCTTGAATTAAGGGCATAAGAAAGGTAAAAAAGAAAAGAAAAAGAAAGTGGGGGTATGTTAATACAGGTCTCAAAGTTTCACAGCAGATGAGTGCTACCTGAATATTTTAAAATCTCTTCTATCATTAGCTCTTTGTTAGTCCATTGAAATCCACCCTAGATTCAACTAATGGAGACACACTGCACTCTCTTTTTCTTTTCTCCCACCCTACTTACCTCTAATCAGTGCCATACAGTGCCTGGTTATTGATTTTACTCACATCTGACTTGCTATTTAGGTTAGGTTTTGGGGAACTGAAATGTTCAGCTACTCATTTAAGTTAAGCTCTTGGCTCTTTCTATGCTGCTCATTCTGTATCCCAATCTCATTCCACAGTTTTCCTTTTAGTCTGTCCTGTTTTGGAGCATGTAAATGATTCTCGAAACACATTTTTTAAATAAGTTTATTTGTGTTCAGTGAGAAGAAAACAGACATGGCCCTGTTTACGCAAACAGCTGCTTTCATACTAGATTCACGCCTGTCCCAATTACATAGTTAGTCAGCCACAGAGTTTATGTCCCAGTGTTGTGTCACACAGGCGAAACATCAGTGCGACATTTTCTATTTCTGTTGTAATGTTTGTTAAATCTGAATGTCTCCTGTGCGCTTTGTCTCCTCCTCTGTTTGGCAAAGTATTCTGCTGCTCTTTCTCAGCTGAACTGTTATAGTCTATACTGCAGATATTCAGTGGAATTCATTGTCACCTTTTTAATGGACAGAGAGCTGTCAAAAGGATTTCAGTCTCCATAGCTCCCTTGGCCAAAAAAAAAAGAAGTGACAAGGCTGACAGGCCAGTGACTGTGGACAGTTGAGCAGAGAGCCAAACGTCACACCAGAACCTGTCAAAAGCCTTTTCCTGCTGTTATAATGAGATTCATGCATTCAAATTAGCCTCGGTGGAGTTTTGAATCCATTAAAGCTCATTCCCTGTTGATATGTGCTTTCTACTGCCTTTATTACTGCGGATGTTCATCATTAGCACAGTTATTCACATTGGCACAGTTGCTGTTAATATTCAGTAATTATACCTTCTGATATGTACAAAAAAAGAGGAAATTTTTAGCACTAAAAAAACAAATTCATGATTCTGACTTGAAACTCAATATTTTATGAAACTGTGTTTATCTTAAATGTAGAGATAAGCTAGTCATGAAACTGAAAATAAGTTTCTGGAAAAAAGTTATATTATTTTGTATGAATTCTTTAGTAAAAAAAAGAAGAAACTAGATTTAAATAAAATGTAAGCTTAATGCCAGTTTTGACAAGCTACATCCTTAATAATGATAGAAAAGCACAGTGCAAACATTGACACATACTTGTAACCTGCAGCCTGGTAACCACAGACTTGAATACCTAAATATATTTGTACTTTTGTGCTTCAAGTATGTTTATCTGTTAATGAAAGATACATTTCAACAGTATTCAGAAATATTCACCATTCAACAACTCTTACAACATTCTCGAAAGAGTAAATCATCTATGTGATCATTTGCAAAGGAATGGATTATATAAAGATTTTCAGTCAGGATTTTAGGATTTAGCACCAAAACATTCTTAACATTATTCTAGTGTTTCTACCCTCATGTTTTTGTAGGTAAATATGCGGCAGCACACAGACCTTTGGCTCAGAACGGAACAGGACTAGATGGGGCGGAGACCCTCATCCTGCTCTGGATGCTGTGGCTGGGGCTGCGCAGGGTGCTCAGCTGCCTCCACTGGCAGGTGGGGCTGGTGAGGAACCCTGGTCACTTGTAGGCAGGGCTACATCCTGCCTGTCCTCGCCCTAGGAACAGGGATTGGCCGAGTCCTTGCCAGCCTCACCTGAGGAAGAGAAACGGGTGCACGGGAAACGGGAAAGGCTGGACCCTAGTTACCCTGGGAGCAGTGACAGGGAGAGGGAGAGTGAGGGACACAGAAAGAGAGGGAGAGAGTGACACAGTGAGATACATAACCATGGAGACAAGATGCTGAGGATGAAATAGAAATAGAACCGTTGTAGGAAACTAAACAACCTAAAATTAATGAATCACCAGGTATAAGCAACGTAATCAGAAACACTTAAGCACCACAAAACTAAGCAAGGAAACATAACCCAACAAACAGGATTAACGACTCCAGAACACAAAACACTGGTTCAAAAACCCAGAACCCTGACACTGTCATGTTGTACCTATTTCCCCTTATGCAATAATTTTAGAAAACACTGCATACATTTCCACTGCTATGCAGATGATACTCAGTTATATTTATCTACTGTGTGTAACCAGATGACTCTGATAAATTAAGTCCAGTCTGTCACAGAGCTAACACAGAGACAGACAACCATTCACGTTCACATTCACTGAAGTAACCAAAGAGAAACAGTGCAGGCACGGAGAAAACGTTTCAACTCCACAGTGAAAGGCCATGGGAAATGCATATTAAGTGAATGTACAGGACTGCTTTAAGCTACGCTTTTGCTAAAATTAGAAAAATCCTGTCACAGAGCAATGCTGAAATTGTAGTTCATAAATTTGTTACTTTGAGGCTAGACTTACTTATGATCAAATTGTCCTTAAAGCCACTTTCAAAACAGCTTTTAGGGACAACAGAGAAAACTGTCTCCCTGTTTTAGCTGCTCTTCACTGTCTTCCTGTTAAATCTAGAATTGAAAAAAAAAGATTCTTCCTTCTTGCCTGCAAAGTCCTGAATGATCTGGGCCCATCATATCTTAAAGAAAGATGCTTATTTACCTCAATGGATCTCTTCACTCCTTCACCTTTTTTCCTTTAACTTTTGTCTACTTTCGGCCATAGTTTGTACATGGTCTCTCAATACAATTTTTAAAATATTCTTTTTTGCCTCACACCCATCTGGTACATTGCTTAAACCTCTCTGAGTTCTTCTGTCACACTATCCCCAAATTCTTGTTTATAGGGGATCATCTTACTCTTTGGGTTTTCTCTCTAAAGTTGTAATACAATACAAAACACATGACTATAAAAGATCTATGTCTCCCAATAACCAGTAGTCTACACACAATACTCCACAATTTCAAAGCAACACGGTTTTATGAATATATAAAAAAGAAGAGTGAAATATTCCATTTACATACTGTAAGTATTTAAATCCTCGCTACGACACTGACATTTTACCTCTGCTTAATTTTATAAACTGTCTTTGATGTGCTGGATTGAAGGAGCGTATCAGAGTAAATCAGGCCAAAAGGCTCAGTCAAACAGGTTACCAAGTGTCAGTGGGATTAATGAGATTCAGAATTTAATTCTGGTCATGAAGGAGCCTTACAGAAGAAGAACCACTAGTGCAGCTCTCCATTAATCAGGCCTTTATAATAGACTGGCCAGGCAGAAGTCATTCCTCAGTAAAAGGCACATGACGACTGTTTGGGAGTTTGCCAAAAGGCACCTGAAGAACTCTCAGATCACAAAAAACAAAACCCTCTATAGCAGGGGTGGGTAATTAATTTTCCCCACAGGGCCAGACAAGAAACTGGGACTGTTGTGGAGGGCCACATCAATAAACAAACTCAGTTTGGCGCAGTATGAATTTTCTCTCTTTATCGGGTTATTTGTGTGGCCCTCCTCAGCAGGCCCAGTTTCTCACATTTCTCTTTTGGGAACATTAATTGGCCACCACTCCCCTGGACTGATGAAAGGGCAATCTATTGTCAGGGAGGACTCATGCTGTGTGGATTTTTTTTTCTTTTCTTTTGACTGGGACTGAAATATTAGTCAGGGGAGGATGTGCACTTGACTTTTTGCTTGGTCTTGAAGGTCAACTTACATTTGATTTGTAAATAAATATAAAAATAAAGCAAAACATAAAAAAATTCTAAATAAGCAGTTTCCTGGAAATCAAATTTATAATGTGTTTTTTTGCTAGACTTCACTGCTTTCTGAAACAATCCTGCTAAGCACTGCCCTGCAATTGACCTATTCCAAAATGGCCATAGAGTCAAGAGCTGATGGTGATGCAAAATTATGATAATAAAAGAACTATTGAATAACCTCTGACAAGGTCTCAAACTGAACGTGACAGTGGATTTCTATTTCTATATATACATTTTTAAAAATGTTATTTCTGAAATTAAAATAATGTGAATTTGGCTTTTTGTATCTTTGCATGAATGCATTTCATTTGAAATGATTTTGTTGAACAAATAGAGGAGAGGATGAGGAGCACGGGGAATGAGTCAAACAGAATAAAACAACTGTTGGCCTAAGTGTCTTGGCACTAATACAGAAAAAAGAAATACAATATTCAGAGCCTCTCAGCTCTATCCACTTACTGGGTGTAATGAGAAACATGTCAGAACAGATAAAAGGAAATACTTCTTTGTTAAGTGACATATTTGAACAGGAGCCCAGCTTGTATTAAATCAAATAATACAAAGTTGTTATTGGTAAAATGAGGAGCGCAAATGCATCGCTTGGGACCAAAATAATGCAAAGTCAGATTAGTCAAGGTCAGCGGTACCCACCTTGTAAAAATACAATTAAAACTTGTAGTAGTTTTGTTTGGAATGTTTCTGCTTTTGTGTTATTGTAATTATGTAAAACTAGATGCCTCAGTCGAATAAAATTCCAGTTAAATCCAGAAACCTTGACATTTATTTTGCTTTATTTTTAAACTGTTGTGTGCCATCACTCAGTACGAGAAGAAAAGATAAAGATGATAAATGGATGGAGGACATAATAGAAATGTATTAACAGGTAGCAGCTGAGATAAGACGTATATTCTGTATAAACAGTATGTACAGTATTTTACATTAACAGTATAAGGAGCAGTGAAATATGTGTTTAAAACAGAAAACTTTGACATACTTATGCTGCGAGCATTTTGTTTTATGTTTTAGCTTACTCTGTTTCTATGGATTTTCTCGCAATAGATTATTTTCTCTCACAGTGGAAGAAACTCATCTTAATTAGCGGGGATTTCATTTGGGGTTTGCTAAATTACCTCCTTTCTGAACCAGGCGTTCCCTCTCCACACATCACTGCATGGTGGGAAGCAATGACAGGGTTGACTTTTAATCAGCCTTGCTTACACAGTAATTGTAAGGCAGCACAAGAATTTCGTTGTGGTAATTTCCTTTGATTAAGTCTAAACAGAGCAGATGCACTTGTTAAAGAATGGGTATTTCTAACGCTGCCTTAATTTATTGACTTTTTTTTTTGTTGGCACAACACTCCTAACTATATAGCTGGGGACAAAATGTGATGGAATGATTTTATGTCTTGGCTAAATGCTTTTTGACATAATTATAAAATGACTGACTGTAGCATTTTTCTAAAATACTTGCTGACATGTTTTAAATCTCTTTAGGGGCACTCAGCTTTACTGCTTTGTTCCCCTGCAGCGTATCTTGTCATACAGTATTATCGCCATAAACAGAGTAGATGTAGCAGTACAGATACATATGTAGCATATGTAGTTTCTGTTTTTTATAGTTTGCTTGGCCAATCACGTTTGAGCAAGTTTTGGCTGCTTTAACGTAAAAAGTACAGGTGGAGAGCAAAAGAGTGATGGCATGGATAACTGTCAGCCTTTTCCCTGACCCTGATGTAGTCTTTTGTCTTGTTTTAAAATAACTATTTGTGAACAATGACTTGTGAACAAACCTGGAAATCTAAGCCTGGATATCCACTGACTGCATCAGCATCCCTGAAAAATTGTCCTTTAGTTTGCATGGAGGACACAGACTTGTCTGCATTTACTCTCTGTCCTGTATTGAACAGGGAAGTGTGCCTTCAAAGTAAAATCTGTGCCTTTTGAAATGTTTGGTTGCAGCTATATAGGGCCAACTTTTACTTTGAAGACAAATATTCTCTGTGTCTGATTTGAGTTGCTTTCATGACCATCATGCTTACTGCTGGTGACTGAATCAATCTCCTCGAGACCAGCGCAACTGCATGTAAGTGTGATGTTTTAGTAATTGATTTCAGTGCACTTGCAACTGGTTGGGGAACGCACATTTTTCCCTTGAGACTGGTGGTTGCTAGATGATTGCTGACTCCTCTCTAGCATTGTGTGACAGGACTAAAGCTTAATTAAATTCCAATGCATTGTATTTAAACTGGGTTTGTTTTGTTTTTTTACACATCTAAAAGCTGTTCTTCTACTACCCACTGTAACAGTGTAATCACATTAGTTTGCCAAAGGTGTGCCTAAAGTAATTTACGGGGATAAAATATTCAAACATCTTAAGTTAATCACCATTTATGGTTTTGCTTAAGTGATGAGCTCTAACATCCATAAAATAAAGTCAAGTCCATTTTCTAAATCCTTCACCTATGAGTTCAAACCCTGTGGCCCTCTGTTTTTAATTGGTAACATTTTCTGAAAAAGGAGCTAAAGTCTTTGTTTGATAGAGGATGAAATGTCTCAACTGTCATCCCCATCCCTATAATAGATTCAAGACCTAAATCTTAACGTTGTTACACTCTGGTTATAAGTCATAATTGAACAGATGATTCTCAAGTTGGATATTTGCATGAAATGTGCGCACAGATTGCAGTGAAGTGAACCGTATGTGATATTGCATACGGTTTTTCAGGTTTCATTAAAGGTTACACAGCTTTAAATAAAATTTTCTTGGAAAAAAGAGTGGGAGAAGCAACAATGATTGTATAAAAAAAACCGAAGATCTTCACAGTGTGCTCATTATGGATGCTGTCTGGACCAGTGGAATAAGGAAAAGAGCTGAGTAAAGTGGACATTTGCTTCTGATCTATTTCTTGCTGGTGCAGCTGTTTGAAGTCGAGGCCACTCTGGGCACACAGCGAAAATAACTCAGTCACTTCCAATAAGTTTTGTTTGCTATTGAGATGTCTTGTTTTCAAAAGAGGACTTAAAAACATAACTATATGTAAATTATTTTAGTACAAAACAAATCAAATTCTGAAATGTGTGATAACATCTTAAAAGAAGATAAAATAGAGTCACGGGGGTTTTGAAGTCTTTTTTGTTTGTTTGTTTGCTTGTTTTTGTTTTTTGCATGGGTTGTTACCGGTAGTCTGAGCCTTTCTAATCATTAGATGGGCATGAAGCTGTCTTTGTTAAATCATCAGTAAGAAAAAGATCGGCTTTGATTAAAAGTCAAAGTTTCTAGGCTCCTTACATGCAGACTTCTAAGAGTATTGTCTGCTTGTAATGTGAAAGCCTTTGCTCATTGTTGAACCTACAGAGAGTTATCATCAGTGGATTCTGCTGATTTATAATGCCTCTCAGTGTATTGTTTTGTTTAATGGCTCACAGTGTAGTTTCTAGACAGAGCCAACTATTTTCAGCAGA
>VOQK01029247.1:22913-42654 GCA_015052645.1 Benitochromis conjunctus | reverse complement strand
ATATATTACTTTATCAAATGTGAAAAAAATGAGTGGTCATGTTTATTATCAGTGTTTTCTTCTTTTTTTTTTTGTTATTTGTTATTGAATGTTTGATTAAAGGAGGCTGAGTCAAGGTTATCAACAAAGATAAAAAAAAGACAGGTTCAAACAGAAAAGCTAAAAGTCAAGCTGGGTATTTTTAAACATATTATAGTTATGTGTCGTTCAATTTTCTCTCACATTTCAAATACATTTAGTGCTAAGTTAAGCATTTGAGCTAATCTTCAGATTAATTTTAATGTTCAAATGAATCTATATTTGTGTCCTATATAAAGTTATCAAATTATTATTTTTTATGTCTGTTACAGCTTCAGTTTTGTTGTATGTCTGCCTTTTAAAATTCCTTTTTTTGCACATCACACATTTTTGGTTTGACCATACTGCAATTACAACAGCGAGACACTGACACATCAGCCACACCCGTAGGTGCCCGTAGTAGCAGGAAAACCACAAGGCCTCAGCTCTCATGCATTTGTTTAATCATTTCGAGAGACATTACAGCATCATAATTGAAGCAAAACATGCCGTTTAGGACGCTTATTAGGTTTTCTCTGGTTTCCACCTCCCTGCTTCATTCAGCAGATGATTAGGCTGAATTTGTCTTTTTTCAGTCTGCCATATGATTGGTTGATCCCGTTTGTGAACAGTGCATAAGTTGAAGCTCCCCTCCAGGTAGTTTCAATGAATTTACTCCTGAGTGCTCCAGGGAGATAGTCCTTGAAAGCGCCCATTGATCCTGTGGAACCAATTAAAAACTATATTGATTTTGTTTGTTTTTTGGAAATGATTATCATAGCCCTGCTGTCATGCGTCACCATAGTGGTCTCTGCAGTACCAGTAAGTAGAATGTGGTTTAAAATACAATACTTGATATAATTAATTTTACGTTTATTCATTTAATATCGTTTGTTATTTTTTTAATTAACATTTGATATTCTATGAACTCTGTGGTAATTTTACCATCTTCTTTCTTTCTTTTTCAGGTCAGTTCAAATGTCCGTGGTCCCCTGCTGTTACGAGGAGGAGACACGGCAACTCAAAGTGTTCAACACATTGTAGCCACAAAGCAGAAACCAGAATCTCCTACGCCGGCCTCTGTCTCTCCCAGTGTTCAGCCACAGGCAGGAGGCCTACAGCAGCCTGATCCCCAGCACATTCCTTCACTGCAACAGTACCCCTGGTATCCACAAGGGGGCAGTCCACTGCTCATGCCCATGCAGCCAAGCTTCTATGGATCCCACCAGCTGACGCTGCTACAGCAGCCTCTAGTAGGAGGGGGCGGGGGGGAGCTAAGAAAACAGAATATTTAACTCCTATTTTAAATTATTGTCTGCCTTTAAAAAAAACGTGTATTGCTGCTTTTTTCAGATTTTCCCACCATATGGATACTTACCTGTGTTCTCCTCACCTTATGGGAATCAGCAGGTAAGCAAAGAGACACACTGGAAATGGAAAACACTCTAAAATTCTTTCAAAAGACACAGTATGAAAATAAAGACACTGGTATTTTGGCTTTTTGAGTAAGGAGTTACTATTGAAGTTTTAACTTGTGGTGTCAATGCAGAAGTTGTTTTTTTCTCTCCATCAGTTCAATCCATATGGTTACCCAATGATTCTGGAATCCACTCTCCCACAAATTCCAGCAAATCAGCTTCCCAACAGTCCAGTGTTACCTGCAGAAAATGCTGCTGGAGTTGCAGTTTCTCCTTCACTAGATGCAACTCAGGCAATACAGCAGCAGCAGCAGCAGCAGCAGCTGCTGCAACAACAGGTGTCTCTGCATACACATAATGCAGAATAAAACAACAACAACAACAACAACAAAAAGAATTACACTTATCTAAACTAATTCTCATCCACAGAATCCTCAGATTGTATACATGCTACAGCAACCAATGGTGAATACACAACACTCTCTGCAGACTTAGATGATTAATGTTATTTGCAATTTCACAATTTTGCTTCTGAGAACATTTCACTTGACATATGTTGTCATTCCTTAGCAGAGCTCTCCTCTTGGCAGTCTTAGCTCTGAGGAACTTCAGGTAACACAGCCAAGATTTTTATCTTCTCCCAACTTGTTCAAACAGTCTGTTTAATGAACTCAGTGACACTCACTAACACTGCGATGCCTGCTCCTCCCTCGCCTCTTTACAGTATCTTATCTCTGTTTACTGTTTCAGATGGCTGCTACAATGGGCCAATTGGGTGTGTACATGCCTAATGTGCTTACAAACCAGCCTGCAGGAGCAGTTCAGCCCGAGAGCCAGGCCGCAGGACTCACACGCCCAGAACAACAAGGTGTTCAGCCAGTTGTGGGGACCTCAGCTGCTGGAGCTCAATCGATACAGGCGCTGCCGTGCTCTGGATCACAGCCGAATGCTAACGGGGTACCTGCAGGTTTGGCAGGAGCGGGGCTGGATGCTGCCACTGCCCAAACACCTGATGAACCCCAACTTCAGCACACGCAGGGAACCCTTGTCTGAGACTGTTACCACCAGTGGAGATAACCCCCAACATACTAAGAGAAAACAAAATGCATTATTGATGAGTACTAACAACTATTCAGTGGAGCTTCTCAAGGACATTAATAACCATCTATATTTAATTTCATTTATTACTGTTACACTTAAAAAAAAAGTCTAATAAAATAAGGAAAACAAAAAAGGCTGGGCCTGAACTGTTACTGTATTACTGTCTTTCATAACCTTTAATTAAATACATTTTAAGCGTAAACCTGGCATAATATTTCTGTCACTCAAGAGTGCTGCAAACAACCTGTGAAAAAATAATTGAAATATTCACACCTTTTAGGTTGAAATGAGTGAATTACTTCACACAACAGTCATGACGTTAGAGTAGTTTTTACTTGGAGTCATGTTTAAATCCTGTATTCACTCTTTTGTCTCTGTTCACTCCTCAGCTGGAAAAGGCTGATGGGATATCGTCATTATTGGGTGGGTGGTGTCACAACCTGGCTCATGGATTATGACAAAAACTGGGAAAGGACACAAAAGAAAGATTTACAAATGTTAATTTTAAAGAAAAAACAAAAAACAATAACAGGATGCTGTATGAAGTCAGTAAAATCAGTCAAGTCAATGTAAATGGGTGGGGGGTTAGCCCATTCCCCCATGCTGCACAACACCCAGGCTTTTATATGAGAGTGAAGATCCAACTCAGGGTTTCTCAATCAGTTTGCACGCTGCACTCCAGCCAATGAATCCCTTCCTGCAGCACCTCAAACAATTAAGTATCCAGCAGGGCCATCACCGTAGCTCAAGGTCAAGGTCAGAGGTCACGTTTTCTAAAAATCCTTTTAATGCAATAACTCTAGAATCACCTGGGATTTTCAAATTTATACCATAGGTGCATCTACTAGGACAGAGGTGGCCAACTCCAGGCCTCGAGAGCCGGTGTCCTGCAGGTTTTAGATATCACCCTGGGTCAACACACCTGATGCTTGTTAGTGTCACGGTTCTGGGTCATTTTGACCCAGCATTTTCAGTTCCTTGTGTTTTGGTATTATTCTGTATTATGGTGTTTACAGTTTTCCTTGCTCTGTGTTGTGTTGTACCCTCACTGTGCTGTGTTTTTTGTTCTGAGTTTTCTGATTCTGTTTTCTAGTTTCCCGGTTTTCTAGTTCCTCATCATTAGTTTCTAGTTTTCTATTTTTGGTTTCTAGTATGTTTATTGATAAAGCGCAATAAAGCTGCCTCTTTTAGTTCACCCTTGTCTCTGAGAGTCCAGAATTTGGGTCCTATCCTGCCTGCTACACACCATGACAGTTGGCTAGATTTATTTATTTTTTAATCTTTGAAATAAAAAAATATCATCTGATATTTGTTCATCTGTCATAGCTATTAGTTCTTAAAGTGTTTAAATGCTCATTTTTATTTCTATGCAGTCCTTCTTACCTACATATGAAATATGAATCAAACATAACATATACACACGGTCCGCTGGTGTTTAAATATTGTTTCATATGATTTAGATACTCAAGATGAACCTGAAGTAACCCTACCTGTATGAAACTGAAGATTTAAGCCTTGAATGCTACTTACTTAATTGATTTTCTTCCCAGTAAAACCAAAATATAAGAGCAGTGTACACAGTATTTATCTAATCGTCATGCTGAAGCATATTTATCCCAGATTATAGATTGTCATAGCACCTCTGACGTATCCACACAGGCTCAGATACAGAATGTCTCTAGCGGAAAACTTGTAAATTTAAAGTTCTACCCAATACATAAAAAAAAACAAAAAAACATTTTGTTTTGCAAGTATACATGATCATGTTAATTTGTAGGTTTTAACAGCCCTCGAAATACTGGTGTTGGTAAAACATTTATCCTTAAAGCATCATATTTTCTATTAGGAAAAACACACAGGAGTAAGCAGGGAAGCGCTCTCTTAAATTCAACTCCTACTCCCAAATAACCCCGCTGCCCTTTTCGAGTTTGAGATGTTGCAAGGGGGCACCTGACAAAACACATCTCCGAGGAATGTGATAGATGTGCATTTCAAGCCAAAAAATGTATTAAGACATTTCTCAGAAATGCAGCTGCCAGCTTTGTAATCATACAAAGAAAAACGATTGGCTTTCCATCAACACCTGTCAAAAGTTTGCTCACCCTTTGTTTCTGTCAGCAAATAAATAGGCGAGCTCACTCTCTTCTAATCACACCTCTCTTCAACAATCCTCCAGTGCTCACGTGCAGCCAGGGAAGAAAGGTAATGTAGATCCAGCTAATATCACATGAAACTGCAAAAGACGTTTTAAATTTAAATGCTTGTTTTTTTTAAAGACGTGCATTGAAAACTACCAAATGTAGTAACTCAAACTCTTTCTGTCACAGCCAGTTTCAAAATGAAATTTATTGTGCTTACTGCCTGCATCCTTGGGATGGCCATCTCTGCTCCTGTAAGAAAAATACTTACATTTCTGCAAATGTCTTAAATTTTCTTTCACATATAACATTTAACATATAAGATTCATCTTCAGTATATCAGAGAAATATCACCTCTACAGCTTTAATACTTACCTTTTTTTAGGAGATGGAGTTTTTCAGTCATTATTATCTTGTTTATGGTGTCTGTTTTTGTCTTTA
This sequence comes from Benitochromis conjunctus, assembly GCA_015052645.1. Taxonomy (NCBI): domain Eukaryota; kingdom Metazoa; phylum Chordata; class Actinopteri; order Cichliformes; family Cichlidae; genus Benitochromis; species Benitochromis conjunctus. The sequence continues at coordinate 37,499 of VOQK01029247.1, read as the reverse complement.
GCATTAATCCGTAAAACAACATTCAATAACTATCTGAACATGTTACACTGAGCTGCATTACACTGAATTATGTTCTCTTCTTTACAGCTGCAGATATTCGAGGAGTTCGACATCCATTACGCTCCACCTCAGGTACAACAAGAAGCAGCTTAGATCAGCTGATGGATATCATGACACCCAAACACATTAACCACAGTAAAAGCCAGATTTTCAAACTCTGCATGGTGGTCTGTTATCATTTGTTCACTGCTGATGTCTTCATAGCTGAACTGCTTTGCTCTGACACGGTTGACTTTCTCATCTCTCAAGATTGTCTCCCTGTTACGTGTCTATGATTAATACTGTTTTTCAGGCGGCCCAGGTTATCCCTGCTGGAGTCCCACTTGACAATCTGGAAGTTGTAAGAGTTCAATTATTGTTTTGCACCTTTTCATAACTTTACTGTGCATCTGGTGATTATTTCTTTACATGATAGTCTTTGTTGTCTTAATGCTTCCAGTTGCTCCCTGTTGATGGCCAAAGAAACCCTCTTGGAGGACCTGTGAGTAGCACAGTTTGATATTTACCTATTGAGAGTGTAGTTTGCAGACTTTGATCCAACGAATTGAAAATGGAATAGAAACCTTAATACTGTCTGATAAAAACAGTTAATTCTATAGCCTTTGATATTTCAGAGCCTACATGTAATCAAAGAAGAACAACATTAAATAAGTATTACAGAGTCCAGTGCAATTATGAGTTTCTAAGTCTATTTTCATTGAAAGGTCCACGGCTTCATCAAGCAGGAGATTCCTAACCCAAATGGCATAGGTACCAAGGAGGTGGTAGGTGTCTGCAGAACATATTTTCTCTGACAAAAGTTTTTCAGATATTTTATTGAGTTCATATTTTCTTTTGCTTTCTATAGTTCTACCCCTTCGGTTTCAACCTGCCTAATCCAGCTGCAGCTGACCCAGCTGTTCCAGTTTACCCAGCTGTTCCAGTCGCCCCAGTCGTCCCAGTCGTCCCAGTCGCCCCAGCTGCCCCTGCTGCCCCTGCTGCTCCTGTGGCACCTCTGAATCCTGTTGTTCTTGCACCTCTCCCAGTAAGACTATTGCATTTAAATGTATTAAACAAACAATAAGCCTTTGTCATGATTAGATGGTGGCAATATGAAGTTTAGTGCAGTAATAGCTTTAATAGACTTCAACAGGCAATAAAGTGGAGTTGGATGGAACTGAAATTTGTTATGAGGGGAGCTGGTTCATTCCAATAAAAAGTATCAAGTCAGACAAGCCTTCCAACTATTTCTGCTGAGGTGTGGAAAAAACAGTGACTCATAAATGCACATGTGGGAGACTATCATCAGTCCTGATTGGCTCACCCAAGTTCTCTGTTATTTCAGCGTGGCAATGATGATGAAGATGACGAAGATGACTAAAAATACTTACTCAGCAGGAAAAACACACTCTTGGGCACACTCAGGTATCAATTCATATATTCAGATATTGAGGTTTCAGCAAAGTAGTTCATATAAATAAATATGCAAGGATCTTTCAAGGATTTTTCTAGGTGATTGAGTCTCTGAAATTTTGATTTGCTTTTGTTCCCACTTTAGGTGACCAGAGGTGTATGACTATCTGCTTACTGTGGTGAAAAATGACCAGCCAGCAGTGCTATTTCCTGTGGTGCTATGCATTTCTTTTTTTAAATGGTGCTTTCTTTGGAAAAAGAAGAATAAAGTCAAAAAGTATGACATGCCTCTTAAAAAAATCATGGTGTGCAGTTAAATATGACCAAAAGTAAATGTCTGAATACAGGTAACAGCATATGTTTCCTCTCTACATGTAACATCAAATGTTTCATTTCTGTGCTTCATAATAAATGAAAAAGCTCATTCATCTATTGTTTCTGGTTCTGTGCTTCAGATACATATCAAAAAATAATATCAAATATTCAGCCCATGAATCATATGCAGCATTTTGCAGATTATTATTGACTCGCTCTTTTGACTAACTATCCACAAATAGCTACAGCAAACAATTATATTTATTATAAATAATACAGGATGTTCAAACCTTTGGGTTCTCATATTTCACTACTATGTGCAGTTTCACTGCAAATGTATTTTTAGCATAAAACAAACAAGCAAAAAAAGCATATAGTATTATATTTACCAAAGCTGTATTAATATATATTTGTAGTTTCAGACATTTATACCACCTTATGCAATTGTAGTGAGACAAATGGCAGAATGAGCAGTAAGCAAAGTGAAGCTGTGCTCTGCTCTAGACGGTATAATCAAACAGACGACTCTGCTATTACACAGAAAGTGGATTTGACCACTGGTCATTTAGTAAAGCTGAAGACTAGACACCTAAACTCTACCTAGTCATTGGGCAACACCACTCCTTTTGCCCGTGACTGGCTCTTAGGTGAGAAAGCAGTGTATAAATATCCGAGTAACTCTGCAGAAGTCACAGTCCAACCTGCTAGCATCATCTCCAACAAGAGCATTCACCATTTTCTCCTTTTTCTGTGATTTTTTAAATTTCAGAAGGTGAGTGCAAAACTTTAGCATTAGCTCATGCATGCATTTCCAGAAGGAAACGACCATCCAGTGTGACTCTTGTGGGAGTTTTACAACTTGCAATGATGTATTTTATGTCTATAGGGCAAACATGAAGCTGGCTATTCTGTGCCTCTGTTTGGCAAGCACAGCCTGTGCTGCACCAGTGAGTGTTGAGTAAAAGCCAACCATTCATTTCATGAAGCTGAAACCTGTCTAATGCTTAAAGTTTACCTTCTGTTTATGCCTTTAGTTTCAGTACTTGCCTCATTACACTGGATCCAGGCAACAGATGCCAACTTTACAGGTAATGATGCATACTGCATACTGTTTATCTTCTCTATATCTTCTGTGTATATTCTATACATGGGTTTAAAATACTGCAAACACCTACACAAAATATTGCTGTATACTGAAGTCTTAAAAATGTGCATGCATTCAGATGAACAATCCCTTTACGGCTGGTTTTCCACACACTGGACTTCCTGGTGGTTACAGTGTGGAACTGGTATGTCAGACTCTGATTTATTACTCAAGTTTATACACATTTTCAGATCAGCACCATTATTTATTACATTTGGCTCTAACAGTGGCCATGAATCATGCTTACAGTACAACATTTATGTTTTTCTTCTCTAAGATTTATCCCCACAGATTTCCAGGAGGTGCAGGTGGATCAAACCCATCACAGGTATGCATACACAAGTTTAAGAGAAGTTTTTCCACCTACAAAAAAAAATCACCTAACTTCTTTTCATTACTACAGATTTTAATTTTGTCTTCTTTCTCACTGCAGCCCTTTTCATCTTTTGGCCTCATCAAGTACTCCATTCCTCAGCCACCAGGCAGACAGAGTGTTGAAGTAGTAAGTCATTTCTCTTATCTTTTGCAGATTATGGAAACATTTGGCCCAAGAAAACTTTTTTCTGCACATAGAAGTGTTTTAACTGCTTTCCTGAACTTTTTTGTGTCTTGTGTTTTTGCATTTCCAGTTCTATGCATATGACTTTGCTCAGCAAAGGGTAAGAATTTGAACTTTTAGATATTTATTTTAAATTTGCAAATATGAACTTATATGTGTATATTTCTATTTATCATGGAACTAAATACGATATATACTTTTATTACAGATAATCCCAAACTTCCCACCAATGACAAAAGGCCCCATAGTGCCAGAAGTAAGATTTTATTTATTCTATTTACCCCATGTGTATTTTTGTGGTTTATGTTTAAAAAAAAACATGTTTATTTATTCACTACTATAATTGTTTTCCCCACAGGTTCTCCCATTTGAATATCCACCACAAAACAATCCCCAACAAAATATGAACGTGAGAAAATAGAAGAGCAAATAATATAATCTCATTATGTTTTAAAGAAGCTAATTTTATTGACTGTGTGTCTCCATGATTTAGTAAAGTCGGTGGCTTTTTTTCTTTTTTTCCAGATTCCACAATTTGATGCTAATGCTCTTCCATCCCAGGACCCCCCAAAACTGCACCTGCAGGATCAGCCCATACAGACAAGCCAGGTAAGTAATCAACAAATCAGGCCTTATAAAGCATCTTTAAAAACAAGGGAACACTGTTTGAAATGTGTATAATTCTAACAATGCTCACATGAAATTGCTCATTTGTCTTTACAGATGCCAGCAAAGGTGTAAACGTAGGAACATTCAGACATCGGCGGTGGAAGAAATCCTCAGTGATGTTGTTTCCGAAAGTGCTAACCTAAGTTAAAATAAAACAGAAATGTTATCATAAATAACATGTCTTTATTAAGAAATCACAACATTATTAAACTAAAGAGTAAGAGGATAGTCTGCATAAAATGAGACATATTCCTGAAGCTCTTTGTTTCCCCTTGTTATTTCCCCACATTAACAATAACCTGTTGTAGAACTGCAGACTCAATGTGATGTTGAATTTTCATCATACTTTAATTACTTCATTCTAACTTTTCCTTAAATGTCATTTTCTTTGAATAAATAAAGTCTACTTTTTGAAGCAAATTTTTCATATTTTTACTCATTATTTAAACACAACATCTATTTTGTTTTTGTTTTTGGATTAAAATATACCTGTGATTTAACATTACAGTATTACAAAGTTATCAAGTATCACTTTGACTTTAACTGCGGTGCTATTCAAAAGTATATTTCATACCTTGTCCTATAAAGACCTTGTCTTTATAACTTGATTTAGTGCCCCAGGTTCTTCTGTCAGGTGAGAAAATAAATATCTCACTTGTCACATACAACAGCCTCCGCATGGCAAAACTTGGTTCCTTTCCCATAGACTTCTTTAAAACTTGGAATTATTTTTTTATTTACAGTCATATATCATCAGTACACATAAATAAATACAAAGGTTTGGGTATCAGCAGCAACTCTATTTCCATAACTGTGTTGCTAGAAACTTAAACCAATAACATAAACACCAAACATGAAATTGATTATTTGAACTGAACTCTTACACTGAAATATGTGTTGAAAACTAATCTCAGAATGTATGAACAATGAAGAAAAATACCACAAGTGATAAGAAAAGCATAATTATATACGATTAAAGGCACAAAAAAATATATATTTTTGAGTTTAGATGTATTCCTGAATAAAGTAAACCAAATTCATCTGTAAATATTATTTCTTGATTTCACTTTGCTGAATATATTTATGTTAAAGAATTAATATTACTTGGCATCACATAATCACTGAGCTAGTTTACCAATAAATACTCTAACATCATCAGCATAAAAAGAATATTTACAGATAAATTAAATTCTGTTCATAAAAAAATATAAATATAGAATCTAATATATGCATAATTCATATAAAAATAAATAAATAAAATAAAAATTTGTTCAAAATTAACCGACAAAAATCTTAAACCTTACCTGATTTCAGCATTGGTGGTATAATTATTAGATCTTCAGTCACATTACATTTTCTGGGACTTGTGGACAAAAGTTAGAGGGTGCCAAAAAAGTGTAGAACCGCATGAATGTTAAAAAAAAAAAAGGCAAGCATCTCCTAGTCTGACTTCTCACCTCTGGCAATGGCTTTGAGCCTGGAAACTGTGGTCACTTGGACCTAAAACTTCATACTTCACATGGGTCCCTTTGAAACAGAAGATAATGTTTGCTCTTTGCATAACTTTAATTTCCATAATTAAACTGCAGAGCACAGAGTGCGAACAGTCAGAGCAGGACTTCCAGGGAGTAATTTAAATATAACAACCTACACCGGAGTCCTTCTGCACATGCCTGTGAAGATTATTGAATAGGAGATCAGCCATGACTTTTGATCTTTTATAACACAATTCCCAGAGGTTTTTGATCTCAGCTTGTATAAAAATCCTTGTATAGTTCTGTAACATAGCACATACATTATACACCATGTAAGTGCTTTCTGTAAGAGGCTACTATAGTTTATCACACAGCAGACATTAATTTTCACCTTAGGTGGGAAAATTTCCCCACTGTGAAACGTAATTGTCTTAGGGAAATAAAAAACATTACAGGAAAGAGAAAGATCTCCCTGATCCTGGCTCACCTGGGGACAAAAGCCTGTCCCAACATGACTGAACACTTACCTCTTCAGAGGCACATCAGAAATGCAGACAGTGGCTTCTCACGCTATTACTGTCTCTTCTTCAAAAGATTCTTTCCTGGAACTGTAGTTCAAGCCAAAAAGTCCCCTTTTAGTGTTTTACAGTTAAATATAATGTGGATGGATTCACATTATTGCTGCTTTCATGTGCATGTTGGGTTTTACCACTGCAGATGTTTAAGGTTTAGCTCATTTTAAAGTTTTTATATACTGCTGCTTGCACAATGTATCGCCAACTTCGGTACCTGTAACAGACAAAAAACAAAACAAGACAAAGCAAACATACAGCACCTGAAACACAAAAAAAACTATACAGATACATGAATCACCAATCTTTCTATAGTGTGAGTGTGTGTGTGAGAGAGAAAGAAAGAGAGAGAAAGAGAGTGAGAGAGAGAGAGACAGAGTGTATGAATGAGTGAGGGAGTGTGGGAATGCCCGTCTCTTTGTCGTTTAATAATGAGGCTGGAAAGCTGCAGTGATGCCCCCCCACAGAAGCCTGTGGGCAGGCAGAGATGAAACCAGGACATCCGCAGCCCCAAAGAGTAACAAAGACCTGAGGCCACACATCTTGGTGACATCAAGAGAAGTAGGGAGGCCCCAGATGGGGCCCCCACAGCCAAAAGGTGGGAGTCCCAGAAGCAACAGAGCGTCGACTCTGCTAGAGGCCAGCCACCCTGGTACAAGTCGAGAGCAGGTGCCCAGGGCCACCCGGCGTCCATCACGCTGAACAGCCAGCAAAGCCACATTAATGGCCTTACACACCTTACACGGTGAGGTAGCCAGGTGGGCACAGACCACGCTGACACAACGAGGGACCCAGCCAGAGGCCATGCGACCCTGGGCCCCAGGCCCAGCACCTGGTCCGGCGCAGAGGAGGTCAGCCACCCATTTGGAGGCCAGCCCCTGCCACTACAAGCACCCCAGGCCCACATCCCAAGACTGTCAGGCAGCACCCTCTCCAATCCTTCACCACCACCACACCACAGACACACCAAAACAGCAACCGCAGCTCTCCAGCCCTCAGGAGAACACCAGACACCCGCAGCCCAGGAGACCACCTCTGTGCACCTGGAAGGCAAACAAGGAAACAAAACTACAGCAGACCACCCCCAACTAATGTCATATTAGTTACATGAGCCGCAGATAGGTTGAAAACTCAAGTGTACAATTGTGTACAGAAGCTCCTAAGACATGCGGGTATACAGTTGGAAAACTTGAGATTTTGTGGAAAAAACTTTCCACTTAGCTTCCAATTTTAACTTCTCGTCCTTTGTCAGCGCTTATGTTTAAGACATTGTCTGAGTGGCGACACCTATTGTTCAGGAGAATACTGCAGCGGCTTCAAGGGCTTAACAATGGCTATAAATTTAAGTGCTGTGGTATGAGGTTGCGGTGGCAAGCAAAGCAACCATTGCAGCGGGTATACTGGGGCCTTAAGACTTGGAACTAGGTTTGAATCACTTGTCAGGAAAATGCTCTCCGAAGGGAGCAGAAGGGTTGCATTTCTATCGACTTTTATAAAGCTGGAAGAGGATCTGCTTCATGCTGGTCAATGAAAAATGTTTAGAACACTTTACTCCAGTGTGGTAATTCTAACAATAAACTCTGGACTTTTTTTTTCTTCTTTGTGATTCGATAAAATAGTCCTGGTACTTTGTCTGCAAATAAAGTGAATTGTTGGGCTTCCCAATTCCTATTCTATCACTGCCCCTCACCTTTTTTTCTTTTTTTTTTTGCAATCTCATGACCTCAATATTGTGCCGCAATTCACTTATAATAGAGCAAAAACAAAACTGAACAAGGTCGTAATGTACAACTAATGTACAGCCACACCCAGTTCTGAGGTTTAGGTTAAAAACCTAAAAAAAAGCTTCATTCTGTGACATTTATGAAGCAAACCCCCAAATTTACACCTTTGCTTTTGTTCTTGTTCTATAAGAAAAAAAAAATGAATGAAAGCATTTGCTTGTCAAAGCAGCAATGTAGCCTCCTGAAACAAAGCATAGTTTGAGAGTTGAAGGTTCAGTATTCCTGTTGCAACAGATAATCACATTGGAACCACATTTTGATAACTGCAGTTTTTCTTCAAAGCAGAAAACAGGAATAATCTAACTACATGGCACGACTGTAAACCTTTAAATGACTAATGAAGAGATTGTTATCTTTTGACAAAGTTGATTAGCTCAGCGGATTTGAGGTCAGAATAGTATAGAGTTCTGCAAATTACAGACCAACTCCTTCATTATCTGATCTGGAACCTGAAAAAAAACCCATAAGTGTACTATAATGTTCAAAATCCCTGTGATGTATAGCCACGCCAGTTAAAGCAAACACATTAGTTAAAACTCAGACACTATAGACGTGGTGCTTCCCACTGACACTGACACCCACTGTAATGTGAAGTGTGGCGCTCAATTGAGAAAAAATATGTAGTTGTTTAACTTAAGTCACACATTGTAAGTGTACACATTGTAATACATACAGTGTAAAACAGCCCATTGCATGGGGATTCTTTCTTAGACTAAAACAGATTACCACACAAATGTATATAAACGCTAACCAGCTAAATAATCTATTTTTACACGTTATCTCCTCTATGCATAATGAAACATAATGTCTGTAGTCAGTCAAAAAAAACTTTCTTTTTAAAATACCCCAACCCTTTAAAATGTTAAGCTAAAAGAAAGAGCTGAAAAGTGCAATACTCGAGCAGATCTTCTTATAACCTCTGTTCAAGCGAGTGCCATACTTTGGAGGATCAGCACTGCATTTTATGTTTCTGTAGCTATCATCAGTACTTACATTATTTTTAGTAATAATTTATTGCAGATATTTTTATGTTCTTGATTTTCCTTTTCACTGTTTTCAAGTCAAATTAAGAAGGGATATATCATTACATGCCTATGTCTGCTTCATGGCGTCTCTCTCTGGTTTTTTTGTACTTTTTTCAAAGTTTGGTTTTAGGGCAGTAAAGGTGGGCACGTGTGCTAAGCATACTTGCATAGCATGTAATTAACAACAACAGGGGCCTCAATCCTAGATACCTCTTTTTCACTTGACATGTAAGGAGAATTCTTCAAACACATAGTTGTGCCTGTTTTACTGGATGTGATTGGCTGTTTCAGGATGTAGCGGCATATAAATGGCATCCATGAGGGACATGAAGTAGACTGCTGTCTGCTGAGTTGCTTTGTCACAGTTTCTCTGCAGGACAACAAGGTAAGATGACTTTACAAACAGAAACAATTTCTCATTTTTTGGGGGAACCTTGTTTCCTTGACAAATATTTTTTAATATAATCTTTTTTAACAGTTTCTGTCTTGATTTTTTCTCTTTATTTAGCAACGAAAATTAAGCTAAAAATCTGCGTTGTATGTTATGTTATACAGGTTTTTCTACTGTAACAGTCAACATGAAGCAGCTTGTTTTCTTCATGTGCCTCTTGGTCTCTACTCTGGCTGCCCCTGTAAGTCTAATATTGTGTATTTTTAAATCTGCCATCTGATACCATTTTAAAACACAGTTATCCACATCTAACTGTTGTTTGCTCACTTCTCTTCCTGAAATTGCAGGCTCCAGCGAGCGAAAGCACTGAGGTAAGATGGCCTTTTTAACTTTTCTGTTTTGAGTTTTGGTTTCATCTGCTATAACATGTAATGCTATGTTTTTGTCATACCATCGAGTTGTGCAGTATGATAGTTGTCTGACAGACAGGGCATAATTGGCTTAATTGCACCGCATGTCTGAAGATGTCTGGTATTTATTTGCAGATTGCAGCACATGCTAATGAGGCCCTGAGGTGGATGGAGATGTACAGGCTCTACCAGCAGCAGGTAATAGGGGTTCACTGATGTTTGAAGCAAATAAGAACTTCAGATAGGCCTTCCATGAATGCTCATTTATGATTATAAACCTGTTTTAATTTCTATTATTATTGTTTCTTTCCAGGGAATAGTCCAAAATCCATTCCTTCCCTCTGCTAATGCTCCTGTAAGTTTACTCTTGTTCTCTAACAGCCTCTAACAGGAGTTTAGTGGTGGATTCATGTGAAAACTAAAAACAAGAAAATTTGGTATGATTGCTGAAGTTTGTTCTTTTAGGCTGTCTCAGCTCGGGCCACTGTGAGCATACACACAGCACTGTGACATTGCATATATTACACATGTATTTCTTGTCATTATTATTATTACAAATAATAATATAGGCTATGTACATTTAATATAGGTGGATGCTGCACCAGCCCAGCCCGCTGACGTCCCTCCTCCAGCTCCCGTCCCTGTTGGAGACGCTTCAGAGGAGGAGACAGAGGTGCTCAGGCATCTCAGTTTCATCCTGAACTGCATATTCATTGTTATTAAGAAATCCATGTGTAAATTTTTTTTCTTATACTTTATTGTATACTTTATTGTATGTATACTATACTGTAGGGAATTAGTCCCGTAGGAAATTACTTCTCTGCATTTAACCCATTCACTGTCTTGATTGTGGGCTGCCGTCAATTCAGCGCCCTCAGGGGTACCTGAGGGTAGCCGTTCAGTGGATTTGAACCCCCGACCTTCCGATCATGGGGCGTGCTACCTACTGAGCTATCTCCTCGCTGTTTAGAGAAATATATGGTCTCATTTTATTTATTCACAACAACTACTTCTCTGTCCACAATGGAATGGTTTAAGAATTTCGTAGAGCTGAAAACCAAATTGGTAAAACTTTTAATGCATGTAGAACAAACACACTCCCCTTGTAGAATAAATTGAGGCTTTTCTCAATTTTCCTGAATACCTGAATAAATAAATTTAGGCTAAATTGACAAGGGCGGTAGACACTACGTGCAAACACTGTTAAAACAGACAGCTAGAACAAGAAAAGGACACATTCAGGATAGACGACACTCTGATGGGTGTGACAAGCCAAAGAAACACAGACGGTGGCACATTTTGCTGGATTTTCAGCCAACATTGCAGACATTTAGCAAACAATAACTTTAAATATCACAGCATCACAGGCATAAACCCTGGAAATGAAGCAGCCAACTGAGAGATAATTCATCATTTGTTATCAACATATATATGACATGATATTTTTTCTGTTTCTTTGGCACAGGATGGTAACCCTGCCACCAAAGCTGCAGGACCTGCCCCGCTGAACTCTGATGAGGTAGAGGAGGCCGAAGAGGTAGAAGCAGCTGAGGCCAACCCAGCCGTGGTTGAAGCAGAGCCTTCAGCAAACCCTGCAGCGGATGTTGAGCCAGCTGTAGTTGACGTCCCCATAGATGTTGCTTCAGTTGATGATGCTGCTGCTGTGGACATACCGCCTGTTGATGTAGTTCCTGCTGACAGTGCCCCAGCAGCCCCTGAGGTGGCCGCTGATCCAGCTGCCCCTGCCACCGCCGATATACTTGCTGCTGCTGATGTCCCAGCTGAGGTTGACGCCGGTGCCATTGATGTCGCTGCAGCACCGCTGGCTGCTGATGCTAACATGACAGGAGGGGCAGCAGATCCCACTGCACTGTAATCTGCCTCTCATCACCAGCAACAACCTGTTAGCAAATGGGAAAAAAAGCTGGAAACAGCTACAGGTGATGTCGTTAAATAGAGACTAAAAAAATTAATTGGGAAAAAAAATTGAACACTTTGTAAAGAGAATCAAGCAAAATGCATTTTCAGACCTAATGTAAAATTGTTTTTTTTGTTTGTGTTGTTTCTCTTTTTCTGCAGTTCTGCACATGAAAGTTTATTCTTACTCATCAACACATTGTATAAATGGTTGAAGATTATCTTATGATCTCATGTTTTATTGTTTTGCTGTACTGTCCACAGCATTAAATCATTAAAGTGCCAAAAAAAAAACATATCAGAATGTTGTGTACAGGATCCGTATCTTGTTGTGTGTTTGTGCCACTCTTACTAACAGTGTTTCCTTCTAGTCAATGTCCCCCTAAGTTTCATCAGTGACATGAACACATCAAAATCACGTGTCATCTACATTTATACTTATTCCACCACTATACCAATATAAATTAAAGTACATTAAACTCCTGCAAAGGTGCTTCAGCTCAAATGCAAACTGTGAAATTTGCTCTCATAAAACTGCAAACACCACATCAACCAGCAGGGAGAGCCACTGAACCACAGGATTTCTACAGTATACTCCTGCACACGTTATTCACTGACAGAGGTTCTGCTTTGATTTCACACCCGTCATTATTATTCTTTTAAGACTGATCTGGAATCTGTTCACCCGGACATGCTCTAATAGGATCAAAGCAGGATATAGAGGAGAGTGCTGACTGAGCAGGAGGACGTGTGTGTGTGTGTGTGTGTGTTAGCGTGTGTGTAAGCGTGTGTAAGCAAATCCTCTGCTCCACAAATAATCAGGAAATTTATAGCGTGTTGCTGAATTTTAAAAACAGTGTCAACACATAATGGTTTTCAGTGTTGCGGATCCTGAGTAAGAGATTGAGTCTTGTTGAAACTTCACTTATATGTATCTCATCTGGAGTGGACAAACAGAGAGGATGAATGACTTTGCCTCCACTCTCCTCAGACAAGTCTAATCCCCAAATCCTCATCAGGGTCACTGAGACTCTATGACACAGTCAGATAGACTCAGTACCTACAGGTGTTAGTTGCCTAGCTACATGTTGTTATACATTATTAAATAGCATTCAATGATTGATGATACAGTAAATCTGTGGATACTGTGAGTGTCTAAGTTCCAGGAAAGTACACAAGTAAAGGGAAATGGACTTTAAATTGCATTAAGGGTCGGAAAAGGTAAGTTTAGTCACACAATACTGTAGCATCATCTATTTGTATGGCTAAATAATTTAGACCTGTAAAACAATGTGCTTACCAGCTGAGACTGACACTACAAATAATACATGTGGATGAAGACAATAAAATATTGTATTTATTCATATATATATATATATATATGTATTTAGACATCGAGGCAACGGTTGTTGTGATTTGGTGCTATATAAATTAAACAGAATATTTTTTATACATGTAAGTATTTTATTTATTTAGTTATTTATTCTTTCAGGCATTAATAATTTAGATGAAAACTCCGTAAACAAGTTTTGACAGCACATGTTTCTGCTTCCATGGGTTTCGCATTGCTCTTGTTTCTAATAAAATAAAACATCGAATCAAAAATCTCTAAAACATGCACAGGGATGCCACTTGTGATTATCTTTGTGCTATCACAAGGTGAAAACAAGTTTCTCAAGATCAAAGCGATGTCTTGTTTTGTCTGACCAACAGTATAAACCTGGAAAAAGTTCCTATGATAAATCAAAAAGCATATATATTTTTCAGGTTTTTTTCTTTTAAAGCTAGGTGATTAAACAACTGCCAAAATATTTCCAGTTTCAGTTTAAAATATGTGTAAATGTATGCACTGCTAAAAGACCAATTTAGAACGCAACAGTACTTAAATTCCAGTCCCGTCTGAAGTTGTCATCCTGAAAAATGTTTTACTGTTGCAGGGTGTACTACAGTTCTGTTGCAATGGCCACTACCACCCAGGCCTTGCTCACCTCACCACCTTATGGTCCACCTCACTTTGCCAGTAAAGGGTACAGTGACGATGACCTGTGAGTAAAACTTAAATGTAAATACAAAAAGAATAATAATGAGAAAAAAGCAAAGATTTGTCAGTTAATAAAATGTGCTCTGTTTGTTTCAGAAGTTCACCTCAATCAACGTCTCTTTATATGGGCAACAAGAATAATAACAATAACAATGAAGAGTAAGTACAATTTAGAGTCATGAAAAAAGTAAGAGAGGCTTTTTTAGATTCTGTAATCATGTTAAACATGCTGCATTAACCATTTTTTCAGAGAGAAAAATAAAAAAGGCGAAAAAGGAAAAGAAGGACAAGAAAGAGTATTCAATTTATCTCCTCACCTTTTAGGAAATGGTACTATGTTATTAATGAATAACCGATGTTCAGTATCCTCTAATTTATTACTGCACATTACAGAAAGAAGGAGAAGGAGAAGAAGGAAAAAGAAAAAGAAAAGGAGAAAGACAAGAGCAAGGACAACAACAAGGATAAGTAAGTACATAATTTAGAGAAACTTCAAAATAAAAGTATGTGTTGTATGATTTCGAGTATTTGTTTAACACTTTCATTCTTTCCTCCACAGGCCAGGAGAAATATTTGTCATTAATCCTGCTGGAAATTTGTATTACAACTGGCTGTTTATCATCACGCTACCAGTGATGTATAACTGGACCATGATCATCGCCAGGTGATCTTGATAAATCAGTTATTCTTTCATCACTAAATTTCCCTAAAGGTCGAATATTTACATGATTTCATTTCTTTTTTATATCCTGCTTCATTAAAGCCACTCTTAACTGCAGTTTGCGTTTATGCACAGAAATAGTTTTATTTTTTTTTTTTTAAAAACAAGGGA
>VOQK01029247.1:9863-22893 GCA_015052645.1 Benitochromis conjunctus | reverse complement strand
GGTTGTATTGTCTTTTTTTGTTAGTGCAGATTACTGGGTTAATGGGGTGCAACAGTAGCAACACAGGACATAGTGTAATTTACAAACCATCCTCACTGCTGGTGGTCATCTTCTCTTTCAAACAGGGCTTGTTTTGAGGAGCTGCAGCATGACTACATAATTTACTGGGTTATTCTGGACTACACCTCAGACCTTATCTACCTGGCTGATATGTTCTTCAGGACCAGAACAGGTGAAACACTAACCTTAACATGCTGTATAAAGAGTTTCAAAACGTGATATAGTTAACAGTTTTCCTTAAAGCACTAATTAGACTTACACTGATAAAATGAGTGGCCAGTGATGTCATCGTTTCTCCTGGTCATGTTATATGTAAGTGATGCTGTGGTTCTCTCTTTACTGCAGCACAACAATCAACAATCATCCAGCAAAACTCAAAAGGGAAATTTGTACTACTGAAGCCTTCAGCGGAATTCATGTTAGAAAGCGATGTTAGAAAACATCCCTTTCTAACATTATTCCCTTTCTTGATATAATTTTTGTACTTTGATCAACAGAAAAAAAGACTTTATAGTAGCTTTACTATGAGATCTCTAGAACATTACACCAACTACTAATCTTAAAGCTGCTAATAACTGCCGTTTGAATAGTGATCCTGCGTGCAAATAAAGGGTGACTGTAGAAGTAGAAGAGAATATTTAATTCCATATAGTATTTAAACATATAATGTCCCTGTAAATGGTAATTACTGTATGTCTTTCAACTGCAGGTTACCTTGAACAAGGCCTACTAGTGAAAGATAAGAAGCTGCTTTTGGATCGATACACCAGTAGCTTCCAGTTTCGTCTTGATGTTTTCTCCATGCTGCCCACTGACGTCTTCTACTTCGTCCTTGGTATCGACTACCCAGAGATCCGCATAAACAAGCTTCTGAGGATTGGCCGCATGATGGAGTTCTTTACCAGAACAGAGACTAAAACCAACTACCCCAACATCTTCCGTATTGCAAACCTTATCATGTACATCCTTATTATCATCCACTGGAATGCCTGCTGGTATTTCTCTTTTTCCAAATCTATTGGATTTGGTGCTGATGACTGGGTTTACCCTGCTCTGGATGATCCTGAGGAGCCTGAGTTTGGGCAGCCCATGAGGAAGTATGCTTTCAGCCTGTACTGGTCCACACTGACTCTGACTACAATTGGAGAAACCCCACCACCAGCTTTGGACTCAGAATTTCTCTTCCATGTTGTGGACTTTTTAGTTGGAGTCCTAATCTTTGCCACCATTGTGGGAAACATTGCCACCATGATCTCCAACATGAATGCAGCCCAAGCCGAGTTCCAGGCCCGCATTGACAATATTAAGCAGTACATGCAGGTAAATGAACATTGATCAAAAAATCTAGATCAGAAGAAAGTAGTAAAATAATCTAGTCTTTGAATATTGTTTTAATCCTCTTGCTTTCTTTTCATTTGCAGGTTCGAAAGGTTAGTAAGGATCTAGAGTTGCGAGTCATCAAGTGGTTTGACTATCTGTGGAGTAATGGCAAGGCACAGGATGAAAGAGAGGTGCTGAGGTATCTTCCAGACAAGCTAAAGGCAGAAATAGCCATCCAAGTTCACATGGAGACACTAAAGAAAGTTCGGATTTTTGCTGACTGTGAGGCAGGCCTGCTGATTGAGCTGGTGCTCAAACTGCGGCCACAGGTGTTCAGCCCTGGAGATTACATCTGTAAGAAAGGCGACATTGGTCGTGAGATGTATATTATCAAAGATGGAAAACTGGCAGTTGTTGCTGATGATGGTGTGACACAATTTGTTGTACTCGGAAGTGGCAGCTATTTTGGTGAGATTAGTATTCTTAATATTAAAGGGAGCAAAGCGGGAAACAGGCGGACCGCCAACATTCGCAGCATTGGATACTCAGAGCTCTTCTGCCTTTCCAAGGATGACCTGATGGAATCACTGTTAGAGTATCCAGATGCCAAAGGCATGCTTGAGGATAAGGGTCGGCAGATCCTGATGAAAGATGGTCTGATAGACTTGGATCCAGCTAACATCAAGCCTGAGCAAAAAGAGCTGGAGGAGAAGGTAAACAAATTGTATGGTACCATGGAGCTGATGCAGGTCAAGCTGAAGAAGATCTTACGGAATTACGAAAATGCAGACAAAGCTCTAAAACATCGTATTATAGATCTTGAGCGCTTAACTGGAGAGGAGGTAGAAGAAGATGAGGAAGAAGGAGAAGATAAAAAGGGAGAGAAAGGGGGGGATGGGGAGAAAAAGGAAGAGGAAAAAGTAGAAGAAGAGAAAAAGGAAGAAGAGGAAAAAGTAGAAGAAGAGGAAACGGAAGAAGAGGAAAAAGTTGAGATGACAAAAGAAGATGAAGAAAAGCAGGAAGAGGAAAGAAAAGAAGCAGGAGATGATGAAAGAAAGGATGAAGACATCAAAGAAGAGAAGGAAGAAGAGAAAAAATAAACAGTAATTTCTGTAATGCACCATGCTCTTTTTCATGTAGCTACAATAGAATGCTTATCATAATGAAGTGGACTTCTTTAATGATTCAGTGATAATATAAAAGACAACATATGAAACACTACAGATGGACTGAAAAATCTACTCTAATTTATCCCTAAAAGGTGTTGCAATTCTATATGTGTAATAAAATTAAATTCATATACAAAATCGTTTCCTATTTTGATATTCTCTTTCAGTAAAACATTGGGCAGACAAACACACGTAGCATTTAAAAGACACTTGTTTGGTGCTAAGGGGCTCAAAGTGTCAAATTTTGACACTACCATCTAAAAGTTGGAGAAGAAATTGAGACATATTAGAGCAGGAAACTTTTTTACAATCTTCTATTGTCCAATTTTGCTGAGCTGTGTAAATTGTAGGATCAGTTTCCTGTTCTTAGCAGACTTGAGTTGTGCTTTTGTGCGCTCTGCTTTAGCCCATCTGGTTCATGGTTTAACGTGTTGGTGCTCTTCTCCATACCTTCATTGTAATGAGCGGATATTTTAGTCACTGTTGTCTTCCTTTCAACCTGAAGCAGCGGGGACAACATATTTTTGCCCAGAGAACTGCGGCTTACTGGGTATTTTCTTTATTTTTCCCCATCCTAATGATCTGTTTGAGCTTCACCTTTGGTCATCTTGACCATATCAACGTGTCTAAATGTTTTGTATTTTTGTCACCTCAAAGGGTGATTAAATATTTGCTTGAACAGGTTGTTCAGCAATTCTTCCCAAGAGAATGGCTGATGAGAGTGTCTGTTTGCTTGGGGATGGGAACTGCTAAGAATTTAATGACTCCGATTGCATCATTGATTCAGTTCCTTATCGATTCTCATTGGGTTCTCATTGGCTCTGCTTTGAGGGTCACCACCATCACAAACCAGCATATCAAAGGCATTACGTTCATCCAAATTGTTTGTGTGCTGTGTGGTCAAATGTTTGTGCATGTTGGAGGTATTTCCTCTCTTCGCTGTGACCTGTGTCGGGATCATTAGTCAAAAAAAACATATTACACATAACATTTTTCTTAAAAGTAATGAAGTACATTACTTAATTTCTTCCAGGAGAAAATAATTTGTTACATTCAGTAAATTATTGTCTTGGCATGAAACACATTGTTTCATATTTACCATTTTAACAATATAAACCCATAGGCTGCACTCTCATACACCAACAGAAATCCCTGTCCTGAAGACACACATATTATCTTTCCCGTACTATTTAGAGGTGAAAAAAAAGACGACAGCACAAACGAAAGATCAAAACGAGCACAAAGAGACTTTAAAGCGATCACCAATGTGATTCTACTTTAGAAACATGAACAGGTAAAAACTTTTTCCTGTCAGCCTGACTGCTCATCTGTTTGTTACAAGATGAATTTCAGGGTCTGGTTGCTGGGCTGGGCTTGGCATTCACTCAGTTTTAACTTCACTTTGGGTTCTTGGCTAGCATTAGCATGCTTTGCAGAACCTTGCAAAGCGCTGACGTTGTGTTAGCAGCATAATGCAGTTGTTTCTGTCCTGGATGCAATTTCCACTTAACCATCGTGCTCTCGTTCTTTTGTGCAACAAAAATAAAAGTAATTTTCATATTCACTCTGCACACTGCCCCTATTTTCCTCCTCCAGCACACAAACTGAAATCAGCCAGTTGTAGCATAAGTGCAAGTGGAAGAAATAAGCAAAATCCATAGGCAAGCAGACTAACAATTCCAAGTAGTGATGACATGAATCATAAGTAGGTCAACCAAAAAGGGAAAAACTGACTTTAAGCAGCATAAAAAAATCTATGAACTATTTCATGAAAAGAAAAAAACAACCTGAAAAATGAAATATAACCTTTAATCCAAATATCGGGAAAGCTTTTCATATTTGGACTTTGGACAAACCCAGAAGTTAGTCACACTAGTTCAGCTTATTAGTTCCCATGCATGGGGTGAAGAGTTCAAACTGAGAGGCTGTTATACGTACGTGTGTATAAATAGCGGTCCAGGCACTGGCCCTATTGGATGGACTAACGTAAAAATTCTGGAACCTCAAGTCAAATATCTTTCATATAAATGATTTGAGGCTAATTTGAAACTATCTTTCAGTGACCTGAAATGGTATACGAATTTGCTAATAGCACTAACAATGATAATTAAAACTGATATTTGCAGAGAGAAGAATCATGGTTTGATAACGACCAACATGGCTCAATTTATTTCACTTCTTTGTATATAGCACCAACTCACAACAACCGTTGCCTCAAGATGCGTTATACTGTGAGGTAAAGACCCTACAATAATACAGTGAAAACCCCAACAAACAACCCGCTAAGAGCAAGGACTTGGAGACAGTGGGAAGGAAAACATCTCTTTTAGCAGGAAGAAACTGCTACCAGAACCAGGCTCAGGGAGGGACTTCCACCTGCTGTGACTGGTTAATGAGGGTGAGAGGTGGGAAATAGGACAAACTACCCAATATCATGGCAAAGAGTGTAACAGGCCTGTTACACTCTTTGCCATGATATTGGGTAGTATATACACATTGGACATGAGAGATGTCCAATGTGTATATGTCACGCTTTGCCTTTCCAAAGCTTGAAATGGACATGCATGCAGAAGTTGTACTGCCAGCAGGAGGAGATAATATATTTAAAGCCAAGAGGTTGGTAGTGACCAAGGAAGGTATGAAGTACATTCCAGGTTCCTTCTACAACTGATTAACATAGGTGACCCGATGTATTTACATGTAAATGTGTTAGTAAAGTCTCTTTGACATAAAATATCTTCCTCTGTTGGTACTGCAGTTTACTGCAAGTTCTGCATACAGGTCCATTTCACGCTTTGGAGAGGCAAAGTGAGACATACACACATTGGACTGGCACATTACATTACATAATTGGCTTAAGACAAGAGACAGGTAGAAGAAAGTCAGAGATTAATAATATTAATTTACTAATGATTGAATGCAGAGTGGTGTACAAACACATAGCGAGTAAACAATAGCAAACACTGATTACTGTGTCAGCCATTCATATAAGTAAACAATAAGCTGCTCATAATTAAAAAAAACCTTAGGTATTGTATCTAATCAAATCTAACCAAACAGCACATGAAGCAAGTGAACATAAAGTCTAAAAGAAGAGATTCAAATTCAAGACAAGAATAGTGGGTTAAAGTTACCTCCTTTTTGGTTTCACATACTATTATTTCAACAGTTTTCTTTATAATTCTTACTGCCGGTTATTATTTAACAATTAAAGAAAATTTGCTTGTCAGTCATACACTATTTAAATAATTGAACTTATTTTCCATTTCATTGTGTTCAAATATTACTACTGCAGTGAAGATTACTGCAAAAAAGTGGAGCCTACGGTGTCACTAAATTGATTCTTTGTAGTCTGTTTTTCTCCTCAAGTGAAATAGGAAGAGCTGGATGTCTAAAATGTAACACAAATTTTTACATTCAGTCATACCAGCTTTGTATGATATCGCATATCTGTCTCCTGGAGTAAAGGGATGTTTGTGAACACTGATTTAAAAAAAAAAAAACAACATAGAGAAATATCTTGTTTCACATCAAAAGCACCTAATTCTTTTTCACTCATCAGCACTTTATTACTATTGCACTCCACATGTGAAAATAAATGAACCGTTTTAGATCAAAGTAAGACATCTGAGAGAACAGAAATAAATGCCACACACTCCGGTCCCCAAATAGAGTGCGAAAGCAGCCAGGCATGTGACTATTGATCATCCTTTGTGCTGTTCTCTCAGTGCTGATGAACGTATGGCACCAGCAAATAGTTTGTGAGCTCTCATGTGTAAATCAGTGATAAAGCCAAACCAAGAAGAAAAGCAACTAATTTGTGATAACTCGTAAGGATGAATGAGTAAGACAGAGGATGTTAATTTGTTGGCGCTTGTATAATTAACAAGGTACATTCTGAGAGCAGAACGTCTTGGTCCTGATTAATGAAGAGACGACAGCAGGTTCATTGCACTCTACTTCAGATGGTAGCAATTTAGTGTTTAATTAAAAGTCCATTTTCTAAATATGGTCTCTCAATAAGACAGAATAAACAGATATGCATTCAAAGGTTTATGAAGTCAAGCCTATCTTTATTGTTATGCAGATTCACTTTTGGATTCTATGATGTGTCAAAAGCACCAAAATCAAATTAATGTGTTTCAACTTTATTTTTTTTTATTGATTATTATTTTTTTCCACAGATTAAATGACAGTCAGAAGAAGAAATGGCACAGTGTGTTTGTTTCATCCCTGTGTTTAAAAGTAAGGGAAGATAAGCTTAATTGGAAGAAAACTCCGCTATGCTAGGCCTGCTAGGTGTTGGCAGTTTGACTCCGATGGCCCGTCTCAGCGGAACCGAACTCCAGTTGTGAAAGGAATTAGAGCAGGACCCCCCCAGAACCTAGATGCTGGTGGTGGAGATGAAGATGGTGGCTTGAACAGAGACTGAGTGTCGAGATGGGGAGGAGGTGGGCTGCACAAAGGTGTCTACAAAGGAGAATGACAGATGCGCAGTGAGATTAAAGAATGCGGCATGACTGTTCATTGGCTTTGAGAAGAAAAGGAGAAGGTGATTGGATTAGACCAGTGATGTCACAAACAGCTTGACACCGTGGGAAAGTGAGAGTGAGGTGATGCTTAGATTTAGGCACCTGGGAGCGGGCAGATTTGAGACCATAAATCTTCCTTATTGAACTTATGCAAAGCTTCATTACCTGAACCTCCTCTCTGTGTTTGTGCCATTGGTGGCTTTTGCGACATTTTAATGGATTGCCTGACTAACATGGTTTGCTGTGTGGTGCAGCCTGTCCAAGAAGTTTGTCCTCGAGTTAGTGATTAAAATTCTAGTATTTTATCAGTCCACTAATCAGCACCAATTAGCCAGTATATATGCCTGTGGTAACTTCACTAAAAAAAACTAAGCAGAAAAACTAAACTAAAAGCTTAAAAAAAAGCTGAATCCAAAACAAAATAATTATGTCACGATAGCTACATCCATCTCAGCCACTTTTTATGGGACTGACTGAACTCTCTCTTTTTCCTATAAAGGTAAAGGTGGAGCTTGATAATGACTAAGACTAAATTGATGTACCTGTGGAAGACCTCAGCCTGATGTTCTAGCATACCCAACCCATGGGAGTTTGGAGTTACAGAAGGATAGGGTGGCAGAGAGTAGACATAGGTTCCAACTCTTTGGTTTGTCTCTCTGGTTTACAAGTAGTCTGAAGATGGCATCAAAATGCACTACTGATGCTGGCAAAGCAGAGGCTTTTCCAGATGGTGGAAGTGAACTGAGGTCCCCTGTCCAAGGAGATGTCACTGGGAGGACTTTGACCTTGAAACCCATTTCTGACCAGCCCATTTGTTGTTTCCCTGGCAGACGGTAATTTATGTAAAGGCACGAAAATGCAGAAGCAGTCTGTGAGTTATTATGAATTATCAAAATTACACTCTTAGGCAGCATTATTTAGCAGACTTTAACCTCCTGTCCTTTTAATGAGAATTTTATTTTCTCTAAATATGAATGTGTTGTTACTTCTCTCGTCAACCCTGCATCAGCTATGGAGGATCCCTGGTTGAAAAATGGTTGCCAATGCCACAAAACTGTAACAACAGTAACCAGTAATGGTTGGATCAATTACTTGGTTGTGAGAAAAAAAACAAAAAAACTTTGAAATTCAACTTAGCTTATTTGGTCCAGGTTTTGTGTTTGTTTGATCTACGCCAGGGATTTCAAACTCATTTTACATCAAGTACAGGAATGTTTCTGTCATTTAAATGTTTATCTATTAGTTAAATGGTAAATGGTAAATGGCCTGCATTTGTATAGCGCTTTACTCAGTCCCTAAGGACCCCAAAGCGCTTTACACTACAATCAGTCATTCACCCATTCACACACACATTCACACACTGTTAACTACTTTAATGTAGTATCAGTGCCTGTGGGGAGGTATTTATGAGGAGGATAATGCTGTAAAATGTACAAAAATGCAGTTAAAGGTTAAAAAATTTAAGGCCACCATTATATTTCCCAAAGCTGTTCATCTTGCCGGATTTGAGTCTCTGCCAGGCTGATTCTGGCCCACAGGCCTTATGTTTGAAACTCCTGATTTACACAGTACTCCATCCAAAACAAAAATCAAGTTTCCACCTATAGGTTTAAGCTTCGACCGTGATGAGCACAGGTTTATACTTATCATGAGAAATGCAACAAAAGCAACTAAATATCTCTTGTATAGATGTAAAAAATTACCAGAAGACAAAAGAGGTGTATTTTTACACAACATCTTCTCCCAGTGATTACAGACTTGGAGTCCAGTGTGATCTTTGTTTTGTTTTAAGGACTTTGACTCTGAACATGCATCACTATGTTGTTTCATTTTATTTGTGCATTTGTTTGGGGAAACAAACTTTTTACTTTAGATCTTATGCCATGTTCAGGCAACATGATAACAACCCAACTGTCCAATCCGCAACACACAGAAGGGCGAATGAATGTGGCGCTGTCCATGACAGCTGACCACTTCATTTCTAATAGCATATCATACTGGATGATATCCAAAGCTGTCTTGGGGACAGCTCACGAGATCCAAAAAGAAAGTCCAGCATGTCACAAATTTTTTAAAATGTTTGATGATGGTTACAGTGTTTCAGCTGACCAATTTCTAACCCCAGCTGTAACAATGTAACTGATTGATGACTGATGGTCATTTCCACAGATCTCACAGAAAATGCAACAGTTATCTTACATCTGATGAATGCAAATATGTATGAACAAAGGGATATGTTAATAGAAACCCTGAAGTGCTAGACGAGAAAAGAACCACATTTCTTTGTCTTTCTTTTGTCCTGTCTCCCTCCCCTAAGCCCAACCAGTCACAGCAGATGGCTGTCTCTTCTCTAGTTTGGTTCTGCCAGATATTTCTTCCTGTTCAAATGCCTTTTTTCCTTCTCACTGTTGCCAAGTGCTTTCACATAGGGATTTTGTTGGACTATTGGAGTTTTCTCTATATTTTGATAGGGTCTTACAATATAAAGCACTTTGAGGTGACTGCTGTTGTGATTTGGCGCTATATAAATAAATTGAATTGAATTAAAATTGAAATCTAACATTAATGTACAAAATATACTTTACTGTAGCATATCACCTCCATCATGATGATTATGCCAAGCAGTGGTGCTTTATTCTCATCAGTGCAGCAGACCTTGACAGGTACTGTACTTGCACTGGAGCTGGTTTTATTGAAGAGAGTTAATCTTTGCTCTGGTAGGTGTATATCTATAGCAACAAACTACAGTATGAGCATGCTACCTCATTATTCTCATTTTAGTTGAGGCAACACTGAAAACACTCCCTTGCTTCTAAATTTGAGTTCAAATGTTTCAGCAGTGCAAGCATGGCTGCTGATAACATTTAATTGATTAGTGTGTGGCAGACTGTTGTTGCTCAATAGTTGTACTTACTTTGACCGCAAATACTGAACTGAACGAACAAAACAATAAATTCCTCACATGACAGTCTTCTTAGGAATTCAATTTTCAGCTGTTAATGACTGAGATGTGGACTAATTAGGAAATAATTGAAGAGCGATGCACATTCATCAGCAAATAAATTGTTGTCGCTGGTTACATTTTGAACTGATCAAACCAAATAGCCCCGAGCCCTAACCCCAGTTTGAAACACCATCGCGTCAGCAGTGAAAAGAGCTGCACATCAGCTCTCCTGACATGTTTGTAAAAGGTATTGTAATCTAAATAGGCAAACAAATTACACATTAAGTCAGAAAATGGAGCTTCCCAATGACAATCAAGCCTATCAAGCTTTACATCAACAACACAGCAAAGAAGCAGTGGCCAAACAATGAGCCCACGGTGGCTCATTACGCAGCCGTTTTCAAAGTGATCCAAGGGGAGATCAGACAGGAGTCAATTTCAAGTTAGTATGCATCACATACAAATTAAGTTGTTTCTTTCCAACATGGATCTTGCTGTTAAGAAACTGTGTTTACTGACAGATATGAATGTAAATCTTTTCCTGCTTTAATAATATGTATACACACAGTATACATTAAAATGTTATATTATACATTAAGGATTTGATATTCATTTTAACCGACATTAACAGGCAGGATTGCAAAGCAGAACAAAATACTTATTATGCAGATCCTTCCATATACATAACATTTCTTGTCTTATTTACTACATCATCAATCATTTAAACATTTTGCAAATGTATTGACTTTTTTTTTTAAATTACTGGTAATTAAGGTTTTGTTCCTGCACCACAAAACCATTTAATTACTTCTGCACAGTTTCTTACGGTATAGCCATTACAGTGTATTATGTTAACAGTGAGAGCAAAACCATTATGCTTCAAATTGCAGGGTAACAATAGTCTACAGGTGTAGCGCTTGTTTGTAACTATTTGCATCTTTTTATGCACCTGTATGTCTTAGTAAACAGTATAATTAAGATGAATTTCAGAAGCTGCAAACAATGTCTTTGTGTCAGGAAACATTATCTTGCTTATATATGATGACACAGTCTAGGAAATGCAGGCTGCAGTCACTGCAGTGCAATTGTGCCTAGCAGAGTGAAAATGTCTAATAAACGTCCGCTCACATTTAAATGCAGCATTAAATGTTCTGCTGAGTCAGAATTCAAAACAAAGCTTCTTTTTTTTCTTTTGTTTGAATGCACATGCTGAACTGAGTTAAAGTTTTTAGTTTGAGGAAGACCTACTTGACTGTGGAACCAAACCTTAATGTAGACTGAAAACCAGGGAAGTATTGTTTCAATGAGGAAAAACGACTCTGAGCAGCTGCCACGGTCCAGCGGGATACACTCACTGGCTACTTTTTTCATCAACTGCCCACTGATGCAAATATCTAGTCAGTAAATCACATGGCAATAACTCAATGTATTTAGGCATGTAGACATGGTCAAGACAACCTGCCAAAAGTTGGAATCAGAATGAAGATAAAAGGTGATTTAAGAGACTTTGAAAGTGGTGTGATTGTTGATGCCAGAGCGGTGTGTATGAGTATCTCACAAACTACTGATGTGCTGGGATTTTCTCACACAGCTATCTCTAGGGTTTGCAGGAAATGGTCTGAAAAACAGAAAACATCAAGTGAGTGGCAGTTGCCTGGGAGAAAATACCTTGTTGATTGCAGATGTCAGAGGAGAATAGCAAGACTGCTTAAAGCTAAGTGGAAGTCAACACTAACTCAAATAATCACTTTGTACAGCCAAGGTATAGGGAAGAGCATCTCTCAACATGTTGAACATTGAAACAGATGGACTGCAGCAGCAGAAGACCACACTGGGTGTCACTTCTGTCAGCTAAGGGAACTAAGGCTACAATACAGGCTCACCAAAATTGGACAGTCGAACACTGGAAATACATTATCTGGTCTAATGAGGGTTGTTTATTGCTGTGAACTTCAGATAGTAGGGTCAGAATTTGGCATAAACAACCTGAGCCCATGGATCCATCCTGCCTTAAACCACCGGTTCAAGCTGCTGGTGTAATAGTGTGGGGGATATTTCCTTGGCACACTTTCATAACCAAGCATTGTTTAAACACCACAATTGTTGTTGACCATTGTTGCTGACCATATCCTTCACTTTATGGTCACAGTGTACCCATTTTCTGATGGCAGCTTCCAGCATGGAAACATGTCACAAAGCTCAAACCATGTGAAACTGGTTTCTTGAAAATGGCAATAAATTGAGTTCACTGTACTTGAATATCCTCCACAGTCACCAGATCTCAGTCCATCAGAGCACCATTGAAATGTGATTGAAGAAGAGATTCGCGTGTGACGCAATCATGTCGATGTGGAGCAAAATGTCTGAGGAGGAGCTCTGAAGGCAAAAGGGGGTCCAACACAGTAGTAGTAAGCGATAGCAAGGTGTACTGGTGAGTGCATGTTGTTGTCTGTCAGAAAACTCTACTGAACTCAACTGGATTTGATCAGCTGTATAAAACATGTAAATGCAGCCTGCATAGAGGTTTGCATAGCAGTGTATGAAAAAAAAGTGATGTGAGCTGTTGGATGTCTGGAGGGAACTTCAGCCTGTTAGTTGTGAATGATGCATGGGTCTGACAGGAAAAGGAGAAAAGAGAAAAGTCACAGCTATACCAAAAGGAAAGGTGACACAGCACACCGCACAGTTTCATTTTCTCTCCAGTACAAGTTAAAAATTTTATATAATAATAATAATAATAATAATAATAATAATAATAATAATAATAATAAGCACACAATTTAATATATCTGGAGAACCCAACAGCAGGAAATGGCACTGATGAAGTCATTGACATAGTTGGAACAATATTTGTTAGAGAGAAAGACTGAATGAATGAAATGTAATATCCTGTTTGTGGCTGCAAACAACATCATCTGACGGGTCAGTGTAGATAAAGTTGCACACTAAACACAGACTGATTCTACACTGCAGACAGACAGAGGGGGGGGGGGGGGGCATTTATT
>VOQK01029242.1:15511-26416 GCA_015052645.1 Benitochromis conjunctus | reverse complement strand
AACTATACTTTTATTTTTATTACTTCTTCATTTCAAGTGCTATGCAAATTTAATATGGTTAAAAGTGACTAATAAATGGGAAGGTTTCTTATTGAAATGATACTTTTCCCAGCCTTTAATAACTGTGCATAGGTAGGATGTGCATAGGTCCTGAGTTCAATTCCACCATCAGGCCGGGTCTTTCTGTGTGGAGTTTGCATGTTCTCCCTGTGTTTGCGTGGGTTCTCTCGGGGTCCTCCGGCTTCCTCCCACAGTCCAAAAACATGCAATTAGTGGTGATAGGTTAATTGGAAAACTCTAAATTGCCCATAGGTGTGAATGTGGGAGTGAATGTGAGTGCGAATGGTTGTCAGTGTGTGTTAGCCCTGCGACAGACTGGCGACCTGTCCAGGGTGTACCCTGCCTCTCGCCCCAAGACAGCTGGGATAGGCTCCAGCGGCCCCTGCGATCCTGAAAAGGATAAGCGGAAGCAATTGAATGGATGGAGGTAGGATATAAATTTTATAGCTATAACAATTGCAAATGTTAAGAAATTGGGCTTGATCAAGAGAAAATAATGCCTTTGTTCTGAGAGCAAAATCTATATGTGGGCTGTAATTGTTTTTGGATCGTGTATTTCTGTAGCTGTAGTTAATCTATCTTACACCTGGCCACCATATCAAGAACCTTCAATTTTTGTTTCCTTAACAAAGTGTCGTTTTTTTGTTTGGTTGGGTTTTTTTCGACCTATGGAAATTTATTCACACCTGCATAAGAAGGTCCAGGTCCCTGTTATAATCTATTATAACATTAACATAATGTATGTGGCAGTGACCACAATGCCACCACAGGTTACAGGTGCATGGTGGTAAAAGCACTGGCAGCAAAGCCACTGTAACAGATGAGCCACACAATTTCTTTATATTTATATTTTTTACAGATGTGAATAAAACAAAAGAGAAAGGAATACAGTGACAGTGATTTCTGCATACTATTTTAAATAAAGTATCGAGTTATTCGATTAAGTCCTTGAATTCTATTTTTATTTTGATCTTACAACATCCCATTTTCTTGGGAACTGGGTTTATACATACTTGGCTCAAAATCAAGTCTAACCTACTTGAAAATCGATGGTTTGAGTGTTGAAGTTGAGAGAAGTTTGAGCTACAGACCTTGTATACTGTTGTTGTCATCTAATTAGTGAAAAATATTACTTTCCAAATGGCAAAACATGCAAATATGTAACAAAAATGATGTAGTTCACTTCATCCCTTTTCTTTTTCAGCTATTTTTTTAAAATTGTGTTTATTCTAATTTGTATGTAAATCTCTTGGTATGTGTGGAGTTCTTGAAATCAGCTTTTAAACAACTGCCTTATACATCACCGTGTTAAATGAGAAATACAGAAATACAAGAAAAACTCTAGGGACCACTGCGCTGCATGCCTTTCCAAGCATTTGAGCCCCTTTCCAATAAATTTTGCATAAACAAACATCTGTTGAACAGCACTGCAAAATAAAAGGTTTTTGTGTTAATTATAATAGCGACTTATAAACAGCATGGTGTATCGTGACATTCTAGAGTATCTGGAGTAACAAGATTAAAGCATTTCAGCATATGTCTGAGATATTAATAAACAGTATGAATTTATTCTGCTTTTAGAATATATTCCGAGCACAAATCCAAAAGGTAGGGGCACGTTATGACTAATTAGGATTTCATTAATCACTGCAGTAATAAATTGAGTTGCAATGAGAAAGTGCACACATTAATTCTCTGTGGACATGCTCTACAATTTGTGTCCCCTTCATAGGGCCAAGTAAGGCATTAGTGCCAAAGCTGTTCCAACCAACATATTTTCCTCACTTGAACACACTGCCACCCAAGAGTTCAGTGTCAGCTTCATTAAAATGCATGGCTACTCACACAGTCGCACCTTGTGTATGCACAAATTAACATGAATGATTTCACTCTCTGTTATCCCAGTTGGAGACTCTACATGACTCTAATGTTAACAGACTAAATGAGACTACTTGTTTCCAGGGTTGAGTGGACGTGCACTGTAACTAATTCTGCTCTCAAAAAGGGATAATAAAAAAAAAAAAAAACAGTGCACGTTTAAGCATATTTTCACTTAATCAAAGGGAAATTTTACATTGATCTTTAATTATACCTAGTTAATTAGGAACTCCAAAACACACAAGTTAAAAATCAAAAATTTCAAAATAATAGTGAGGACATTGAAACTGAATCCCAGCCCTATGGTGTCATCTTTAATTACCTTTAATTAACTCAGTGATGAAATAGCAAATTCAATACAGTCCTTCAAATGATAGTACATGGCAAACAGTTTTGATCCATGTTAAGGTCAGTTTTATCGAACGCTGCTGTTGCTCAAGAGTTAGAGATCAAAGCAGCCTCCAATGCAGATCACCAGGATTTCAGTCATCTTTTATTAAACAAAATGGGGCTTTTTTTTTTTATTTTGGACTGGCCACTAGACAGACAGCCAACTGAGGACATGGCCTCTCTTTCAGGGTGGCTAATTTATCTTTGAAGAACCTCATTTGCATTGCAATTACCTGAGAAGAACCTATAAGTGGATCCTGCTGCCTCTGACAATTGAGATAGAGTGGGCATTTCTGCTCATTGCAATGGCACGAAAGAAAAATCAATTGATGGGGGTGGAGACCTGGAGTTAGATTTCTTTTCCCCCCATACAGTGTAGTTAACTGTCACACAATTTCACAAAGAAATAGTTGACTGCATTTCCCTGAGAACTACTTTGTATGGTAATATGTTCTATGATTTCTTTGTTTCACAAGTTCATTTGTGAGTAAATAATTTGGAAATGTACCTTCTCCCCCTCTCTCTTTCTTGCTCTCTCTTTCTCTCTTGCCATTTATCAAGATAAAATTGTTATCAATATGTATAGTAAAGAAAAAAAAAAGTCTATCCATAGCACAGAAAGTTGTTCTGTCATACAAAGAACATAGCTTTTAAAATATCACAATGTAATTCTGTCCGCCTTGCATCTGTTTTAGGTATCTCTAGTTACATAGTTGAACTGCTTTTGCTATTTCTAACAGAAAAATGGCCACAGACAAAGCATTTCAAAGTAATATTTGTAAAGTGAATTATTTTATAATATTTGATATCGAAAATATGAGATAAAATATACGTGTCAAATAACTGATATTCTTAGTAAATCCCCAATTTACCCCAAGAAATTGAATTTAGATAATAAAAATGCATTCAATAAAACAGTGCTCGGGCAGAAATGAAGCAAAGTCTGCAGTTTTCTTTGGGGAACAATTGTTGGGTTGTAGTCATAGATCAGGTGATACATCAGCTGAGCTTGCATTTTGCAATAAACAATTGAGCGACCTATTTATTCCATCACACGGCCGTCTCATTCTTCCGCTCGTACTTCATGGATCTGGGTTGCAACTCTCTTTCTGTTCGCTTTTAGCATGGATGTTGGTGCAGTGGTTGTACAGTAAAGCATGCTGAATCAGCAGAAACATTTGAGGAAATGTATTTATGGCATATGACTGACCCTCGTGAGTTGCTATCATGCACAGGGGTTAAGTACTGCATACAACTTGGTGATTTAACAAAAAAAACCTGACACGATACAGTGACATGTGAAACATGGCAGGGGTGAGCACAGTGCCGTGGGGTAGGAAGTACGTGACTTTGTTTCAAGAAGAGCACTGTTTGAGAAAAAAGTGGAAAGCATGAAAGGTACTGAACCTTACAAGTGATGAGGACACAGCATTACACTTCTCATGCAAAATTTCAGCTAATAAGTAGTCACTCCCGCTAACGAATGTGCTTCTGTCCTCCAGGGATTTTACACAGCTGTTTCCACCTGCTGAGTATTTCCTTCCTTAGCTTAGCTTTGTCTTCTTCCTTTGAACACAAGAACATCCTGTTGGCTATAATTAGCTCTGTCACTCTGCACTCATGAACATGAAACATGATGCCATTCTTTTCTCTGTACTTTGCACACCACACCTATTCACTCAAACACTTGTTCCCAAGCGTTGTGTCACTCATTTTCCATATTCTCCCCCCCTACAAGCCTCTTACTTAGCGGTACTGTAATACGCCCAGTCTCACTGTTACAGTTTACTCACTTTTCCTGAACTTGTTTTTGTTTCCCCATTTTTATTTATTTTTTACTTCAGATAATTAAAAACTCTTCAAATTGGTGTTACAACAACTAATGACAGGAGTCTCCAAAGTATAGACCTATTCCATATTGAGAGGTCGCAGGGTTTTCACGTTGCCAGATGTAATACTGTAAGAACAGTTTGATATTATTAATGCAAAAACCTAGTTTGGTGAAAAGTTGTGTGTATGTGTGTGTGTGCTTGTGCTTGTGTGAGTGTGTGGCATGCAAGGCATAAACAGATGGACTTGCATGTATTTTTAAAACGTGTTACCACACCTTGAATTTGCTGCACCTAAAACAGCAAATGAGACATTCTCATATGTAAAAATGTTTTGATAACAGTAGCGTGCCCGGGGTCTGCCGGCAATTAGTATGGTTGAAAAAGAAATGACTGAAGCTAAATTTAATTTAGAAAGAAGAAATGACAGCATTTGGTTTATTAAATTGTCACATGCAAAAAATAGTACTCCTAAGAGCACTAGCTCTCTTTGTGTCACGTCAACGCCATTTGCTCGGTACTGACTGCCTGACAGGTGAGCTCAGGCTTAGTTTTACATTAAAGGCTTCTCTTTTTGAGTTAATCTACCTATGTGTGTCTTTGTATTGTGAGTTCAGTATGTACAACAGGGTAACACGGCCATAAAAAGAAGAAATGAAGTGTAAGTGTATTCCAGAATAACCAAGACACAAAACATCATAATCTGGAAAACCAAATATAGTTAAAACTTCTTGGTAAATGTTATGGGAAATTCAATTTCAGGGCATAAAGAAGCTATAAGGTCATGCTGAAGTCTTTTTCAAGAGCTGAACATCATCAAGTCACTTTCCAACCTTCCAAACTCAATAAAATATTAAACACATAATTCCTAAAAGGATTACTTTATTGTAGGGTGGACTGGAGCAAAAAGTATATTTCCTGTGTCCGATGTCAATTTTTCATTCATATTAAATGCATATTCAATTTCTTCTATATTTATTTTATATCTAAATCCTTGGAAATAGCTTGAATGACAAAGAACGGCTCAGATCTAATGGACTTCTCTTCTAATGCTGATATTAACCAGGCTTCTATTATTTATTTATGATTACTGCATTTGGGCAGCAAGGTGGGTTTGTTCAAATGAAGTCTTTCTTTTCTTCAGTGTGAGTAACGTGAGTTTCTGGTCAGTGCACTACTTTTCTCACAGTCCAAGGACATGCAACTTAACCAAGTCGGTGACAAATTTTGCTACAAGTGTTAGTCTGTCTGCATGTGTTAGCCCTGTGTGACAGACTGGCGACCTGTCAAGGCCATACCCTGCATCTTACACACTGTGTGCTGGGAAAGGCTCCAGCCCCCTGTGAGCCTGAAACAGATACACAGTTTAAAGAACGGATTGCTGGTTTGTGTGGACGCACAAGACAACGCAATCAGAAATGTGTGTCTCGGAAAAGCTGTCTACTTTGAGTTTATTTAAAGCAGCTGGCAATCATTATATAATGTATAGCATTATATCATGCTATACATTATATAATGCTATACATAAATGAATTAAAAGCTTGATGTCTGTTGTGTGATGTATTAAAGATACATGGAAATATTAATATTTGCAGTGTTCTTCTGAAATCTAATAAAATGAAATCGATTCCCTTAGTTAAAAGCTATTAAGCTGTCTGTGCACATCATTAGATGGATCGCCTTTTATGGGGCAAACTGCATCATTTGGTTCAATGAAATCACAAAAGGCACAAAAGCAAACACCTGGGCAGGAGTCTCATGAAAATGATCTTACCTGTCTACTTGTTAATTTTAGATAACTTGAGGTAACTGAAGAGCTTCTTGACATTACTAGACATAATCTTTGCCTTCATAACTCAAACAATAACTTCCTACAATACAATGCAGCTTTCTAGCATAATAATTTGTTGTTTCATATTAATATTTTAAGTTAACCCTCATCGTCTCAAGACTTGTACTAAGCCACTTCAATATTTACTATATTTAGTAAATCATAAAAATAAGATATTGAGGTATTTTACTTTATTAGAATTGTATTATTTTGATTTACATCATTAATTTCATAATTTAAACTTCTTGAGATATTTGTTTTCAACGTTTGCATTTTATTTATTGAGTTATATATCATTCAACTTATTTAGGCTATTTTGTTATTTTTGTTGTTTTAACTGCTGCAAAAACAGAATTACATAATGTATCTTTTCTTGGCTTAGCTTATCTTAGCTTAGCACTCCCTATTTTAATCAGTCAGAGTAGGGTATATGCTGTCATTACATTTGAATTATGAAGTGTCACTTGTTTCATGTTTTCATTTTAACAATATATTGTTGAAGACAAAGAAAACGTCAGTTTTGTCACAAAAGGTTAAATGATGAATTATGTTCATAAACGACTGCATATCACAGAGCTGTCACTTTACATTTAATTGAAGCAGTCAGTGCACATACTGAGGGTATAGGGACAGTGCCCTTGGAATCAAATGACACCATTCCCCTGTCTGCAATGTGTCATGCTTTGTCTTTTAAATTGCTGATTCTTCAGTAGATACATGTGTTGAAAATGTCCATCTCTTAGCTTACATCAGTAATAGTTACGTTTTATTGAAGCAAACACATTTTCACTAAAGGTACTTGAAAAAGTTTTGAAGGGTAGATGCAACGTAAATGCTAAACAATATGAAATCATTATTTTTATTTCATTTTCATAACTGGCTGTGAAAGAGCAGTAACTGCATTCCAGCCACACTGGGAAGGTGTGCGCATTCCCACAACCGTCAGGCGCCGCTCACTTGAGCGCACTCAACACACAACACTCAAGCCAATGCCTACCCTTGTGGGTGGTGGCTTTACAGGTCACTGGATCCATGTCATTTTTATGAGCCTCATGACTCAAAGCTTGACCATCAGATGCTCACTAGTTGCTCCAGTTGCTTTTCCGTTCATGTTGCTGCAGCTCTACACATCATGGTCATCAGGGTCTAAGCCCTTCCTCTTAGACCATGGGAAACTGTGAACAGGAGTGCCAGGACACCACACTAAACATCAAGATTTCTTCAGATTCTTCAAGAAGATCTGTCTTCCCCACTTTCACTAAATTATTTATATCTCTCAGGTTTTAATTTTGCCAAAATGGCCTTTAATGTGTCCAAGTCGCTAGGCTAAAAGATAAAAATAAATAAATGAATGTTATTAATTGAGTTCATTTAGTAATTAAACAAAGTTTCATATCTAAGTTGAAGGGAAAATAGTAAGAAAATAGGATGAATGCATTGAAGGAAACTTGAGTTTGTTTCCCATGTATGCCTATTTAGACACTGGAACTACTGAGTTGGATTTTGAAAAAGATGTTTTCTTTGCTTATGTGATTCACAGGTCTATCACAGCTGTCACACAGTGAGAGGCAGGGCCACCCTGGACAGGCCACCTGTCCATCAAAGGGCCAAGGCATAACTTTTTGGCAGCATCGGTATGTGGTGTTTCTCACTTTTGTGTTTTTGTAGTGTACTGCTAGTGCATTCAAAAACAATCAGTTATGTTCTTTAAATAACAAGAAG
Source organism: Benitochromis conjunctus (assembly GCA_015052645.1). Classification (NCBI taxonomy): domain Eukaryota; kingdom Metazoa; phylum Chordata; class Actinopteri; order Cichliformes; family Cichlidae; genus Benitochromis; species Benitochromis conjunctus. The sequence continues at coordinate 18,706 of VOQK01029242.1, read as the reverse complement.
ATTATGATGAGGGAAACCAAGTGCAGCTACTTGGTTGTGGTTATGGAAATACCCATGTCACCATAAAGAAGCGTTTTTCCTGAAGTCTTTCTGAAAAGCTTAACAATTTCAAGTTAATTTACAGTCTTCCAGCCTTTATCGGGTAAAAAAAAGAAACAAGTCATTTTTTAAAGGATTCACTTTTAAAACAATAAGCAAAAACAATATTTTCTGTGTCTAGCATATATAGATATGCTATGGGCAGTTCACCAATTAACCAAACAAGTATGTCTTTGGTATGTGGGCAGAAGATAGATTACCTGAAGATAACATCCAAACTCTACACAGAAAGCCACCAGCCAGCCAGCAGTTTCAAACCCAGGCCCTTCTGACTGTATTGCAGCAGTGCCTAATGCAATTATTAATACACCATCCTTGGCTTAAAAATTAAAATATATCCTATCCTGGACCGCATATTGGAAACATTCTCCTCCATTTTCCCAGAATAAGTCCAGGTCAAAAAGTTGCAATAGTGACAACAGCGATTTAAAAATGCTTAATTCAAAATTACAAATACTGTAAATATTTACCATCCTTAAATTTTCATACACATTGTGAAAAAAATAAGAAAACCTGATGGGAAAATCTCAAATAAAAAGAAAAGCTATGTCTTTTTTCTTGGCAACACAAGACCTTTGACTGTATGTTAAACTAACACAATATATTCTTATTTCATTTTAGAAACTAAAGAACCCACCCACAAGGATGGGCAACAGAGGGAAGAGAAACTGCTGCTGCTGCATCCTGGAAGTGGTACAGGATGATGGACGATATGCTTAGACCTAAACATCACATTAATCCTCCGGCCCAGTGCGACTCTCCCAAGGACGCAGCGACGGTTTCTCCTCCACCACAAGCACAGGACAAAAGACGGGTGGTTCGTAAAGAGCAGGACACAGGAATTAGAAGCACAGAGAGCCAGACTGGCTGGTTTAGCTCCAGGAAATGGAGAGGAGAGACGAGTAGAGGGAGATGAGACCAGTGGACCGAGAAGAGCATGAGAGGAAGGCATTAGAGAGAGCAGAGAGGGAGACCAGACTTGCAACAGAGTTGCTGGAGAGAAAATACAGGGATAGAGGAGGATTCACAGAGAGTGGATTGAGAGATGACAAGCTCATGGCCATTTCACAGAGCCTTTAGGAAAGAAATACACACACCATGCTAAGTTGATCAATCTTGCTTTGTGGTGATTGAGGTTTTTTTCTGTTTCACTTCTTCATTCTTATCTTAGCTATTTGTATTGAGGACTGATGTTCACGTCACCTTGAAGCCAATGAGATTTTTTTAAATTCAACTCACTAATTCATGATGCTAAACAAGCAAAATAAAACATGTAGTATGGAATTCTTAGCACCACATTTCCAAACCTTGAACCTATTTTTGTAAGCACGGGAATCTGGATTAAAACCCAAGACACATGCTATATGTCAGAATAACACCACAGGACACAACCAAAGGATGAACCTCTTTGTTCCCACTGAAAAAGACATCTTAAGAAACAGGATTAGATCTTTGTCTTCTACAATTTTACCCAGTTGTTGCATGAAGCATTAACCTTTTTGAGTATTTAGAGTATTAGAATATAAGTATGTTTTTTAGCTAGGCAAGGAAGAAGCCACCATTGTGTAACATGATTGCATGTAGCGGCTACATCATCCTCCACCATCCAACACCTGTTAATAATCATTACAACAATATTTACAATGCCAATAGCAATATTATTATAAACATTGGCTGTGAAAGAATTCTAATAGGTAAATTTTGGCTATGATGCTCAAAAACCCTAGAATTAGTTTTAAAAAGTCATACGTAGAGAAAAATGACAATGAGTCAGTTTTGTAATTCTAAGTTTAACAAATACTAAGAATATAGCACAAAGACAACATTTTAGGGTTGCTGAATTATAGGATAGTTCAATATCTCAAAATAAAACACCTGTGTCAGCAGTTTTTATATGTCAGTGTGTGACACATGTGCAGTGTTTCTGTCTGCATGGCAAGGACAGGGATGTAAGCATGATCACCCTGAAATCAGCAAGACATTTAGTCACTGACTGAGCTGAACCTGTTCTTAAAATAAATAATCAATGGCTGCAACTTCCAAAGTTACTGCCACACTAGCTATTGTGAATGGTCAAATAGTCTTTGCAGCGTAAGAGAGCTTCCTCTTCTCTACTGTAAGCAATTTTCTCCTGTCTTGCCTTCTAAAGTCGTGCCAAAGACCCAGAGGCATAAGCATTTATTACTTTCTTCTAATATCAAGTAGACCAATGAGATAGCAAAGCGATTAATCAGTCAAGTCAAGCTGTAGCACAGCATGTGGGATGAAGATCTTTCTGTATTGTATTTTGTGACTGGAGCTTGAGGGTAGTTTTTCACCGAGGCTCTAGAGAGCATTTTGCCTTACAATATTAGTACAGGGGCTTGGGCTACTGAAAATACACTCGAGAGTTGCATGCAACTAGCTGTTGTTTTTAACTTTTTGAAAACCATGTAAGATATAATAATGAATGAAATAATACAATTTCTGTTTAGATTTAAAATGTCATTCAAAATACTGAAATAAATGCTATAATCATGGAGTCGATCATCGCAATACTCTCTATCAATCACTCTGCAATCAGTTCAATGGACACTGGCATGGTCTTATATTAAAGTGACAAAATGTCACCAAAGTCATATTAATACTTTACAAGCTCTGCCGTTTCCTCTTACACATTTTCTTCAGTATCATTCTTAAATAGCTATAAATTCTTATTTACTGAAGATACCAACAGAAATATAATTATGAAATTTTGCCAGTAGAGCCCCCTTTAATACGGTTACAACTAAATGGTTTGTTATTACCTAGAACAATAATTACACCTGTTTTTCATGTCTGCTCTTTTCAGCATAAGGATTTGTCATTATGTCTTTAATCAGGTTTGCCTGACACTGGGGGCTAAGTACGAGAACACATAAGACAGTGAACGTGCAAAAAAGACACATACAACATCACCCTTTTATTTTCCATTTCATTTAACACATTCATTTATTACCCTACACCATTTGCTTGTTCATTATGTTGAAAAAAAACCACCATTACTATGGATGGTAAAATTTGAAAAAAAAAAAAAAGGGACTTTATGAAATTAATTTCTGGTTGATTTTTCAGATT
>VOQK01029242.1:3567-15467 GCA_015052645.1 Benitochromis conjunctus | reverse complement strand
ACACCACTCACGTGATCTTTATCTCACACTAGGTTAGTGATTGTGCAAGAGCCTGCTGGAGCACATGTCTTAAAAGTCCATGAGGTATTTTCATACTTCATTTCCAGCTGCACAGTCTCAATTCATAGCTCAGTAAGAGATTGACTTTGGTTTAGTCGCTTTAACTGTCTATCCAAAAAGGGCATAAACTCTTAATCTTTGAGTTAATTGGGAAAACCATATAAATACAAATAATAAACAAACAAACACATAAATAAATCTGATGTGATGGATTATCACTATCTTTTCCCTAAGATAACAAACATCAGTCATTGCCCAGCAACATGCTCATTTTTCTTCCATTTCTATTGAGTTAAGGAATGAGGAAGAGCTGAGACTGTCTCTATAACCTTGACAAAAGTCACACTGAATACATACCCAGCAAGTTTTTGCCATCATATAATGGTTAAAGTAAAACATACTTCCTTTGCTGTTAAAAGCAAAAGCACACTGTTTTATCAGAAACACAAGTATAGTTCACTTGTTGTGAAACTCACTAGAAAAATGGAGAAAATGTGTTGTACTCTTAGAAAACAAGCAATAATCATCTTTTTAACAAAAGCCTTGTACTTTGCAGTTTTAGTAGTACTTTTAATCACCCTCTAAAAGCCATCTAATCATATTGGACACTGTGCCATGTCTTAATGAAGCAAAGTTTTTTTTCCCGCAGTTCCATTCAGCTGTGGCCAAACAAAAATCAATCCTGCACTATTTAATTAAAGGCCAAGCTCACATTACATCAAGTCCTTTCAACTAGACTGGGTTCTCTCAGTGTGTGAAGCAAGCCTCTGTTTTGCTTGAGTGTTTATATAAGGAGAAATACTTTGGCATTTTTGGCATTTATTTGGATGTGTGACCTTTTTAACATGCTTTCAAATGGGGGCCATCATGTTTTCTCACTGAAGCAAAGGTTTGTGGAAATGCCACAGAGTGGCAGTGTATAATGGGAGAGTAATAGGAAGGTATTAGATTTGTCTCTGAAAGACAGATAAGGGACACGTGCAAAGAGATCGTGCTTGCATGAGAAGTCAGTGCATTATAGGGTTCATACAGTACTGTTTATCAAAACATAATATTCTCTCTTTTACCACCACATTACGACCTTTGTTTGCAAATCCTGCAGTTACTTCTCCGTAAATGTTTTATTAAAAAATGGGAACATTTAGTGGTCTTAAACCTGAATATTTGGAGGTGTTTAAAAGGGTTCAGTCTCCACTTGTGATACTTTAGTGGCTATAAATCCTGAACTCTCCATTTGGCTTAAAAGCTGCAGTTTGTTGAATCAACAGTTGGATTAATGTTTCTGCTCTCTTAACAGCCAAAAACAATGTGACTGATGACCAAACAAGTAATACTGCCTGCATGCGCCAGTAAACATGTGGATACCTGTATGAGAGTTTCTTCCAACACTGTCAGGTTGTGTAGTTGCAGATGAAATGACAGAGAGAACAAATAGTTATATTCCACTCAGGTTCAATCTGTGGTCACAGTGCGGTGCGGTGTGAATAGGCTGTCAGTTGTGCTACAAATGTTGGCCTTCTAACATGAAATATTTTGACTATATACTTCTATTATTGTGTCTTTGCATTGTGTGAGTTATGCTAGACCAAAGTCACAGTTTCTAAAGAATCTTTTACACTGCTGCTTCTGACAGAGTGTTGATTAACGCTCTGTTTTAATGAATGGTAGAAAATGGAAGAGCCTGAAGCAGTACATCCCAAGCCAACCTCACCGAACAATCAAATATCCGCTCGTGACGATTCTACAAAGGAGATGCTGGTGGGAACTGTCCTCTAATAAATCCCTGGTGTGGCTGTGCATTATTTATGTATTTATTTATTTATTAAGGAAATAAGTAAAATAGCCAGCCTTTCTTTTTTGCTTTGTTAAATAAACATGCAGTGGGCCTGCAACTTCATGGGCAGTCTCTTACTTCTTGAGAGTTTAGCTCTTTAGTCAAATTCGCTGCAGCACTCAAGTCTAGCCCTGCACACCAGGGAATCAAATATTGTATGCATGAGGGTCCAGAGTAAAGGTCTTCTTCACAGATTAATTTTTGCAACTTTTAATCACATTTTTCTTAAAAACATTTTGTTTTTTATGCGCATTTGAATTGTGTCTATTCAACAGTTACTGCATGTCTTACTTGCTGAAGAACATTTAATCTATAATCACCATCAGGCTTAGTTTTATCATGATGACTATAATATATAGAGATTTTTTTTGTCACATTGTTACCTGCCATCATTATGTATAATAATGAATTTGTGTAACAGTCTTTTATATTACATTTGTTTGTCTGCTTGTGTTTAACTCAGCATGTGAACACAATTTATCTGTTGATTTTAATTATATTGCAGAATTTTGTCAAGTTTGTCCAGGATCATTCAAACTGGTACTTTTTTTCTCCTTATGAACAAATACGACTCTTTAAAAAAAACTGCAGACAGATTTGCTTTATATTTGGCTGTTCTCACTTTGGCGAGTTAATTTTCAGGGACTGACAGCTGTGTTTAAACAAGGTAGTCCAAATACAACAGGTACGGTTGCTTCTTATGGCTGTAATAGTTCATATTTATTTTTGTGTTTGCTTTTATTACTATGAAAAGCAATGTATTTACTTAATTGCTGTGCTTTGAAAACAAACTATGCGGTTATCCCTTTTTTCTTCATGTTATAAAACAGAAAAGTCTCTGGTGAGTCTTTTCTGTAGAAAAATATCTGTGCAGGCAATTCAAGCTTATGATGGTTTTCACTCAAAGCTGAAAGAATTCCAGTCAGAGGAGCCTCTCTCTCTCTCTCTCTCTCTCTCTCTCTCTCGTTCTCTCTCTCTCTCTCTCTCTCTATATATATATATATATATATATATATAAAATTTGAGTTGTACCTCATCAGTCTCTAGCCGTGAGAGCAGTTCCTTTTTCCCAGTGTTGAACACTGAGCTACTAGTTGTTTCGCTGTCAATCTGGATGCAGGGTATCAAAGACTCCATAGGTCCCTCATCCTATTCATGTAACCCCTTCCGCTGGGGTTGCTGGCGTAGTAGCATTCCAGCCACGCCCTGTTCTCATGTCTTGCCCACTTATGGCTTCTTGTTCCAGTAGCCCACTTCTCATCAGTGTGTCCTGGTTCCTCATATATATATATACATATACATATATATTTAGAGTTATTTATCTTTTTTTTTCTCTGCTACATAATTCCGTATATGTCTTGCTTCTACAATAGAAAGTAGGGAAAATAACAAAAAAACATAAAATATGAAGGCATGTCCAAACTTTTGACTGGTAGTGTATATATCCCAATAGTAATTCTTAGCATTGTTTTGAGCACTCAGAGATGTGTTAAATGATATAAGCTTGGTTTGGAAAAATAATAACCAAGTTTGAATGTAGACTAATCAATGTGGTAACTCCGAGATTGTTGCGAACCCTTCTCTAATTGTCAAATCTGTCTTGCCTTGACTGGATCTTCTACGATACTGTGCTCCATTTTCTTACAATTACCATTTAGATTTTCTGAAAAGGTAGTTGTGATAAGCTCTCATGCTTTTGATTTAATAAAAGACCAAGAACCACAGTTAGTAGCGGGAAGGAAACTGCAAGGACTCCCCATTTATCAAAAGCTCTCACTAGATAGACGATATTGATCTAAGATGTGGAAGGTAAAACTAGTGGGAATCTAGAGACAATCTCTCTTTTATGCATTCACAAACCCGCATTGCAGTATTTTCTTTCCTCTAATAGACACCTGCGTTGTGTTGTCAAAACTGTCAAATCAGTGTACATGTAAGGCTGCTTGTGTGTCTCTTTCTATGTGGGTTACCACACAAAACGTTCAGGTTTGTTTACAAATTGATTGTCTGAGCATTCGTGTCTTTGTGGCTGATCTCACCTGTCAAACTGGTCGGTGAAATATCAACATAGCCTGAAGGAATGATGGTCAGAGCTACGAAAATAAGACCTGTGTTGCAAAAGAAGGGGTTCACCCGTAATGGCTCTGCTTTTCCTCTACCATCTGGTGAAGGACAGTGACAAGCCTAATGAAACTAACTAGGACATATTTTGGGTCTGCAATTGACAGGCAATGCCAGAAACGAAGGTTAACCATAGCTAAATTGGGATGCTTTCGTTTGCAGCAAGGTCAGACAAAATTGACTGTCATTCTGTTCTGCCTTGCACAGAGGGATGCATACGTATTTTGCTTGTAATGGGGCTAATAGGATCCAGGTGATGGACAGTTGTCACACTGTGTACCTGCAGGCAAGAGGGATGAACTGATCAATGGGGAATAAATTACTGTTTCATGTGATCATAAATTATTAAATCTCTGTTTGAAACATTTATACCAGTTGTGCATGCAGCATAATGAGTGAATTTGAAATGTTTTTTCTTTCTTCTTATTAGTTAGAATTTTACTCGAATATATTAATGTATTTATCTTTCTATCTTATATTACATTTAATGACTTGAAACTGCAGCATATCTTTTCACTGTTTTGGTCCTGAAATGGAGCAAAATCAGCATATTACATAATACTATGCTATACAGCATTTTTTAATAGCCCAGGGAAAGTGTTCTGAACTCCAGGAGGCCAGGAAACTCCTGGAGATCGTTGGTGCCATGCTGAGATCCTACACACAGATACCAAGCACAGAGAGTCTGCTTTCTAGTCTACCATTCTTGCAGTATTCAACAGCATTGAAACTTAATGAGGCCATCTAAGTGTGAAGCCTACAAGATATTCTATATATTCAGGACCTTACCTTTGTGATTGACTGCAAACAGCACAAAGCATAGTGGAGTGGGGAGTCAGAAGAGACTCTGGTAGAAGTTTGCTGGAGACATGCGGCACACAACGTACTTGGTAATGGATTGAAGACAGTAAGGATACATTATCATCTATTTCAACCTGTGAACATTATGGATTATGGATTGTTAATGTGTGAATTATGAACTTATCGCTTAAAAAAGGCATCGCTTTAAAATGTCTACATTTTTGTAAACCTAAGTTGATTGCTTTATAAATTATTAGTGTCGATTGACATGTACAAATGGAAGGTGGAATGTGACCAAGAGTTCAGTGGTGTGTAAATTTATTATGGTTTCCCGGGGCCTCATGAACACAGACAAGACACAGTCCTGATGATCACTCAACCAGTTTCCAGTTTTTCTCAATCACTCTAGTGCAATTCTCCCACCAGAAATGCCATCCCTTACTGCTCTTAACAGTGACACATTGATTCCCATACACTAGCCTTTCTCATTGCTTTTGTGCACACTGCTATAGTTTCTATGTATACTTCACTACTAAAGATATTCGTTTTGTGTTGATGCACTTTGCATCTGTCATCAAAGCCTTTTGGCAGTCACAACTATAGAGCTCTCACTTTCCTTAATGCTGTTGAACATTGCATTCATTGTTTTCAATCAAATTACTTCAAAGTTTTTTCAGATATGAATGAAAGAGGTCTGTCAGCTGTAGAAGTGAAAAAGCTCTTCAGTTGAAAGCAAATATAAACATCTGTTTTCAAAGAGGTTTATTGAAACAAATACATTTGGTTTTGCTGACATGTGATTGGCTGATTAGATATTTCCATTAACAAGCAGTTGTGGTAAATGGACTGCTTCCTATATAATGATTTTCTACTCTACCTAAGCACCCAAATCACTTTATACAATTTGCCTCATTCACCCTTCTCTATGCTTTTTCTTTGTATCTGTTTTCAATCTAACATTTACACATATTCAAATTCCACTGGGTGCATTGGAGAGCAAATTGGGGTCAGTATTTTGTCCAGAAATACTTGCCATACAGCCACCCCAATTGAACAGATGAGCTGAAGTGACTAATTTTGGATGCTTTGTCATATGTGGAAAAAAAGCTTTTATTATTTTAGTGTCTTTTGCACAGGTGACTATGATGAAAAATGCCTTAATAGTGGTGAGAATAACATTTCTAATGTTAGAATTGCACCAAAGTACAACTGTATTTTACTATACATGAAAAGGAGCTCAGAATTTTGTTGTATGTTCAAACTGCAGCAGCATAGAGGTGAATATTCAGAGTTACTTTTGTATTCAATTCAGTATACAATAGTCACAGCTCAATGCATTAACATAAATAAAATGATTGGTTATCCTTTGTTAACATCAATAAAGCTGGTTTTTATTTAAAGCAATTTCTGAGATAGCTCATGTAACCTACTTGAAGGCCAAAAAAAGTGTTGTGGAGAAAAGTGAGACGCCGCATCCTTTGGTGAATAATTGCACAATGGTGCAGAACCATGTTGTTCCCTTTGACAGTCAGATGTCCCCAATGCTCAATCAGAACAATACACTGGTTCTCCTCTCAACAACCTCCTGTCTATTTCCACTGTTACTAAGACCAGCTTACACTCATCTCATTGCCCAAGTCTACCCACAACCGGCCTGCCACAATACTGCATACAATATAGTAGTTGTTATTCATAGAACTGCTATTTTCTAAACAGTAATGAAAGGCCATCCAGACCTTTACTGATAGACTGGCACCCGTAGTTATCAGAAAATAACATGCTGTCATGACACTAAACCATTAAAGACAAAGTAATGGCACTATTATGTGGACTGTGCATTAGAACTCTTCACGCTCAGACTGGAAGAACACTATTGTAGACAGTTTCAAAAGCACCGTCATTAGAAGAGATCACAATGGCTACATCAGCTTTACTTAGCTTTAAACTTGACATGCGAATTAAATGTCAAGTGTAAATAAATTGACACCTTGAATGACATTGTTTTGACATACATACATTTCTTATGGAAACCAAAAACCTAGAGAGTAAGTTTTCCAGATTATATCGGTAAATACAATTTAATGTAAAATTTATATTGTTATAGTTTAACTATTAAGATAAACGAGGTATATTAGTAATGTCCAAATCTGTAAAAACCTGTCACTCAGTAACTGTGTATGGTGACCTTTACAGGAATGCAAGCAGCGACAGAATGGGGAAAAAAATAAGATGACATATAAGCATAACATCTGGTTGTTCTTCCTTTGCTTTTTGAGATACGAGAGAGATAAAAATTTTAAAAAGAGTCATATCGGCCAGTTATTGGACAGAACATGTAAAATGCTAAGTACTCAAATCCACAGAGCCTTTCCATGACAAAGTAAGGAACCTGTAATAAAGACAGAGTAATTATAGTATAACATTTAGAATTTTTTGTATGCTTGTTTGCGTTCTTTGTATGCTCAGCCGACTGAAGGGGGATAGGGGGTTATACATAGTTATTTCTTTTTTCAGTTTTAAAATGTTCTTTTTTCGTGTCAGACATATTCTTAAATTGTCTGACACAGGTTCAGTGGGTAATTGTTCAATGTCAGAGGCACAATTTGAGAGTGATAATCTACTCTACACCTGTGAGGCAAAGCGAGAGAAAAAAAGATGTAAATGGGACTATGCAGTCAGGTTCACCATGGAATTCAAGGCAGACTTGAAGCAAGTACATTTGCAATATTTAATGAGAAATGTAAGAAAGTGTTTCCTGTTAGTGCAACTCAGATGTTTTGGCCAGAGGCTGTGTTTTTAATCCCTACAATGGTTTCTCCATTACAAGAAAAATAAGGAAAACACTGTCTAAAACACTCAATTAGGATTAGACCTAAGGATATAGATTTACATTAAGTGTTCTCCTGTACAAATGCAAGACATCAATATGACATACAGCCAAATAACTTAATACTCAGTGACTGACATGGATGTTAAAGGCAATGGCTTTAACATGTTGTTGCAGTTTATACAATGTTTCACTTGTCTTGGCTACATTTTTCTGTGATAATTGCGACTATATAGTTGTAGTTTAACCAGATCATTGCAGACACTCTGTGCTTGGCTCGGCTGTGTACAAATCATCAGTTTTTGTTTGTATTTTTAACAGCCTGTTTGAACCGTGTGTGACACCTGTATTTTTATTTTTCAAGAGTTTTACCACGTATGTCCTGCTTCCATGTCAAACACTTTCACATATCCACTAATACAGCTGAGTCTACAAGCATACAAGTGTGCCTTGGCACAGTATGTGGAAACCAATTGGCCTGCATGATGGCATCTGGGAAGACAATTACTTTTGAAAGGTAATAGGCAAAATAAAAATCCAATTTGTTCTGTAATGTGATTAGTAGCTAAACTGTAATCATATATCTATCCTTTTAACTGTATGTGATTATAGTTGCACTTTTAAAATTTGATTACATAACTCTCTTTGATTCAAATTACTCCATAACACCGATTGTAGTAAAGCACTGAAAACAACAAGAAATGTATTTTACACCAATAAACTGAGAAACTGAGCAGTTGATTTTGTGACATTTCATTTTGTTACAATGCCAAAAGAAAGAATAACTTTCCACCCCCATTTCACTGCTTGTATTACGTTATCGTATTACTATTATAGTAAAGTATAGTATATTAATCGAGTTTTGCATGAATGTTAACATTAAAGCTTCTCTGAATGAGTTAGAACCAATTATCTTTAGCAAGAAAAGAGACAAAAATATTCTCACTGGTATCAATTTACTTTATTTTCACTCTGCTTGCAACCTTTTAGAAGTTTTTGAGAATGTAATCAGGCTTTTTAAAGAATGTTTTCTCTTTCTGTCTTTAAACACACACACACACACACGCACACACACACACTCTGCATAATAGTGATTTAATTTGTTGTCAAAGGGCCCTAACCCAACTGAATATGTCAAAGGAGACTCCTCTACAGGAGACATTGCTACAGGCCTTATCGATGGTCACGCATGGCAGGGGAGAGAATAGAAATAAAAATAAAAATGAAATTATTGATTATTTAAATTTGTTGGACAGCTAAAGTATTATACAGTTGTGGACTCAAAGAGATTTTAACTATTTGCCTGGTGTGCATAACCATTTCAACCATTTGATTTTCAATTTAAGACATGCAATGGAAATTAGAATAAATGGCAGTGGGCTGCTGCCTACAAGATGGGACGCAGGTTCATTAGGCACGCTAATACATTTTCAAGACATAATGGCTAGAAAGAAACCACACAAACATACACTAGGTTCAGCCTTCTGCCTGAAATGTAGACAAATAAGGTTAACTATTATGGTCTCTGTTGCCTCTCAATATTCTATAAAGCAAATACACACTGCCATTAAGACATATTTAAAAAATATGGAGTAAATGTTAAAGGTTATTTATTTAGAAAAAAATATACCTATTGACATCAAACCATTACCTTACAATGCTATTTGAGAATCCTAAAAAAAATCTATAATTATTTCCAAGCATCTATTAGGGTACACAGTGTATTAATTGATGCTCTTTAAAAAAGGAACACTATGCAACAAGAGGAAACTTTTCACAGAAAAAAATGTTTTCCTTTTTTTGTTTGTTTGTTTTTAACTGCAAAATACCAAAAATAAACTCCACTGCACTATTACACATGGGATACTTCCACTTCCACTCATTCCTGAAACAGAATCCTAATGGGTACATCCAATCATACCTAAATAGTTTGTACAGTATTTCATATATAGCTAGGGCTAATTGCTGTCTACTATGTTTTTTTACCTTGTCTGTCTGTGTATGTAAATTTCACAAGGGGCGTTTACCCCGGTCTCGATTCCTCTTACTCTGATCAGCTGAAATGTAGAGCTCACATGTTTGTAAGAAGCAAGTTTAGACACTCCTTGTTATTGTCCTTGGCCCTCCATCAAATCTAGCCGCTATTCGGCACAAGGTGAGGAAGTATTGATTCCTGGACACAGTATGTGTTGAATGAGTGGTAATGAAATGACGCTTTGAGGATAGAGACTGTTTATAGAGGTTTTTTGTGGCGTATTCTAAAAACAAGACTGTTTTAAAAGGCTAATCAAAGGGTCTCACTATATTGATGTTGTGAATAAAAACAGAACATATTCCGTGATCGATCAAGTAATATGTTTTCACATATATGAAATAAAAGATAAAAATATCTATTTGTGTTTATCCTCATTGATTAAAACAGTGATCCTGACATTTTACCGATCAAATTTGTCATACTTTTTGCAGAATTATTTTTTTCACTCACAGCTTTACCCTCCCTCTGCTAATGGGACACATTTATAACTGTCTTGCTGTTTTAATTAAAAAGGAATACTTCACAAATCATTCTAAATTGTTTAATTGATGTAGTTAATACACTGATTTTGTATGCACTTGTCCCAGGGGTATATCAAATATTTGATTAATCCTCATGACTGTTTTGTTTTAAGAGCTCAAAAGCTTACAGATAAGATAACAATATAATTTATGAACAGAATCAGTCTTAAACCAGGAAGCGGTGCATTACATATCCATGCTGTAATTTCTTTTAAGTGACGCATTGGCATGATTTCATAATTGTTATCAGTCAACAGGACACATTCATTCTAATGTCATTAGTGCTAAGAAGCTCGGTGGTGCTGTGCATTACAATAACAATATCAGCAGTGCTGGGGCCGGTGGTTTCTATGGCAACAGTACACAAGGTTTCAGAAATTAGGAACATTACTTGTGGGGATAACACATGTAAGGATAATGTTTTTGAAAGCTATCAAAAGGAAACCCTCAAGAGAATCAGTTGACACCGCAAGATAAGAGATTCACTGCACAGTTTGTTAGGTACACCTGTTCAACTTTCATTACTCCAGATATCTAATCAGGTAATCACATGACAGCAGTTCAATGCATTCGGGCGTGCGTGTCACAGTTGTCAACTTGCTGAAGTTCAAACCAAGCATCATGATGGGAAAGAAAGGTGATTTAAGTCACTTTGAACATGGTATGGCTTTTGATGCCAGAGGGGTTGGTCTGAGTGTTTCATAAACTGCTGATCAACTGGGATTTTCACACACAACCATCTCTAGGGTTTACAGAGAATGTGCCAAAAAAGAGAAAAATATCCAGCAAGCAGCAGTTCTCTGGGCGAAAACGCATTGTTGATGCCAGAGGTCAGAGTAGAATGGTCTTATTCAAGCTGATAGGAAGGCAATTAAGGTGTTCACAAGAACAACTCTGAACACACAACATATCAAATCTTGCAGCAGATGAACTGCAGCAACAGTGGAACATGATGGTTGCCAATACTGTCAGCTAAGAACAGGATACAGACGCGTGACTTTGGACGTAGTCACGAAAATAAGATAATAAAAGATTGGAGGTCTGATCAGTCAGGATTTTTGCTGTGACATTGTAATGGTATGATCAAAATTTGGTGCAAACCACATGAAAGCATGTCTTAATCCTGCCTTCTAGCGGCAGCTTAGTATGGTCTTAGCGTAATGGTGTGGGGGATATTTTCTGTGCACATTTTAGGTTAAGACTAACTGAGCATCCTTTAAATGCCAGAGGCTACCTGAGTATTGTTGCTCACCATGTCCTTCCCTTCATGACCACGATATGACCATCTTTTGATGGGTGCTTCCAGCAGACTGATACACCATGGCGCAAATCTCCAAACATTTGTAGCTGTTTTCTTTAACATGACAATGTGTTTAAGTTCACTGTACTCAAATGCCATCCGCAGTCACCAAATCTCAGTCCAGATGTGCAGCCAAGAAATCTGCTGCAACTGTGTGACACTCTTGTGTCAATGTGGAGTTCTTAAGGCAACAGCATGTCCAAACCTAGCAAGGTGTAGCTAATGTAATGGCCAGTGAGTGTATGAGTATATTGACTTCTTTCATCTGTAAGTAGATAGATAGATAGATAGAGTTCAAATGTCAGTTCAGTTGCAGATCATTAGTTGTCACATAGTAAACTCCAAATAAAGTCTTCAAAAAAAGTATCAAATGGATCTTGTAACAATGGCAATGACTTCAG
>VOQK01029241.1:0-12647 GCA_015052645.1 Benitochromis conjunctus | reverse complement strand
ATGCGTCACGTGATAGAGCGGCTGCGGTGTGTGAGACCTGTCGGCGGTCTGGAGTTACTTCACACTGAAAGCATTTGGAGCCTCGCTACGTGCCGCCAAACCGGCGTTTCATCTCCGAGTAGGCTATCCCAGAGAAGTAAAGCCAGTGTGTGAGTCCATCTGTGAGTGTTGGTAACGCATTCCCACGTTAAGCTCAACAACGATATATGGAGCTGGGACGTCTGTGCGCTGCTCAGTCTGACCGTACGATGGATAGACTCAGTGTTACAAACAGCAGAGCTGCAGCTGAACAGCTTCATGGTTCAAACTATGAAAACACTTTTTTCATACTTGTGTTAAGTTTGTATAGAAATGACACAAAATCCAGTGTCAGGTTAAATGTGATAGAAACAGCTTCCACTGACATCCATGTGATCAAAGATGAGTGAAGCCATGTTTGCACTGATCTGCACTGCTTTCCACTCTGATGTCTGTTTATGTTCAGCTGTAAGTAGAAAAGGCTCCATTATACAACCTGCTTTATGTTGTTGGATAGAAACATGAGTTTGTGCTGATGTTGCACTTCTTTGTTTCATCAAATCTGCATAAAACTGCATTTTAATTACTTTTTCAAATACTTAAAGTTCTGCTTTAAATACAAAGATCAGTATTACTGTACTGTGAAGTATTTGGGTGCAGTGTATTTTTTACATACAGGTGTAACAGAACAGCTTCAGTGTTTAGTTTTTGAGTATGAACTTATACAAAATGCAGCATGACATAAAAACAGTTTAATTGATGATTTATAAACGATATCAGATTCATATTGGTATCGGCAGATATCCAAATTTATGATATCGGACATAAAAAGTGTCATCGTGTCATCTCTAGTATTAAAGCATAAAATAAATTAAATACCAACATGTCCTGTATTGCTGACCATTGAGTTTTATTTTCACTCAGTGTTTAATTTGGACTAATTGCTTTTTAGTTTAGGTTAAAACACATACAACACAAAAAGTACTTTACTGTCCTTTTATATTAGCTCGGTCATGTTTGTGTGAGATGAGGGCAGCTTAGAAAAATGTTTCTCTGTGGGAACGAGCTTCGTCTGCTAAGGAGTGTTTGGAGATAAAATGTTACACACACAGCATTGTTTCACTGTGTTTTACATTTATTCAGGTTTGTATGGAATGAAAAAGAAGTACGAAAATGAGAAATGTGAACTGAAATGTAACATGTTCAGGTTTTTGAAACCACTTTTGTTTAGCATGTGGCTGAAATAAAAGCTATATCTAAAACATATAACTAATCAAATGTATTTATTTGAAATGTATCTCCTCGGTTAGTATGTTTCTGGATTTTCAGAACAACATTGTATTAGCGTCAGGGGTTAAGGTTAGGGCTCATGTACCTCAGAAGATGAATAATCTACGTTGTTTGATGGACCCTGTTCCTCTGGCTGTTTTATAAACAGCTAGTTTTAAACATAGATTGGTCATTCAAGTAATTTAACTGCACCTTACTCCAGCTCTTGTATATATATCATGTGTCCACTAATTTCTAGGCTTTATGACTGATGTGTTATTTACTGAATGAAACGAACAGATGGATCTGAAGGTAAATCCCCAGGTGAGGCCTGGAGTCGCTGCTCTGGGTCTCTCTGGCTCACAGCGTCAGGAGGACTTGATGAACACTGGAAGCAGTTTACCATTCGATCTGCTACACCGTTACCACCTTGGAGAGCTCCCCAGACCTCTCCCGTGTTTATTTGTTATCACAGCCTTCACTGGACTAATTACACGGCCTTAACTTTGGTCTTGCGCCATATTTCATCCCCGAGGGCGGGAGGACAAGCACCACTTACACCCGTCAGGACTCCCCATCTCCCAACCCACGCCAAAACACGTGTCGTCCGAAAGGTTTCTGGGAATTTGATGCCATGAGACAGCAGGTAGTGTGCTTTGTTTAGCCACAAGTCACCATAGTATACACCTTTCTTCACCCCACCCACCCACTCCCAAGATGCTGCTTGTCATCACTGACCCTGAAGTTCATTATGTAAACACAAATTTGGCCCAATTACAGGAGGAAAGATTGTCTTGGGAATAGAGAGGGAGGAGCTGTTTGGAGACAGGTGGCCTTTTGTGCCTTGTGACCTCATACAGCCATTTTTATTGAGCTGCATGAATAATAATAGATATTTAAGAAACGAGGTAAGAGCAAATATTGAGCAATACTGACATGGATGGAGCTGCATGAGTAATAGACAGATATTATGGTTGTGGTTACAATAGTAAGAGGATGAATTTTCCTTTCATCATCAAGTACACAAATGCATTGATTACAGAAGGGTGGGGCTGTGGCGTGAGTGCGAGAACAGATGTGCTGTGGACCCCCTCCAGAGACCACCCAACCACCCCTGGGCTCTCAGAGGGAAAGAGGGACAGGGGTATTTGGCGGAGGCAGAGAGGAGAGAGCTTAGCTCATTAGAGAGAGTTTGCATCTGCTAACTCACCGTCCCCTTGGGAGGCATCTAATCATTGCACAGGGACCAGCAGCCAGTTAGCAGAGAGCTAGAGAAGGTTTAGTTAGCATCCTTCCTTCGCTTCCTTGTCTGCTACAGAGCATTCACCTGACCATAAGTGGCATAATGCTGTAATAATGGAAATAATAAATCCTCACAGCATAACCACAGGACCTTCTCACTGCAGGAGTCAATGGTTCTGGTGTTTCCTGTAAATGAATGTGGAGCATGTATTACAGCACTGGTAGAGTGTGCCAGCATCGGAGTTCAAAATGTTCAGCCCCTTAGACCCCGTCATGTTCACACACAGAGCACATCAGATTATGGGTTTGTGCTGCTCTGTTTTGACTGATTGTCTCCAGCATGAGAGACTCTGAGTGCCGAAGCAGAAACGGTGCTTGGCTATGAAAAATAAGCCATCTAATCATAGGCTTTCTTGCTGCTTTTCACACAATTTCATTGTTTTGACAAGTTATGATTGTGAGTGCTAATTAGCTAGTATTAATGAACACAAACAAGAAAATGTGAAAGAAACGACTTTAACATCGGATGCGACCATTTGCAAGTTTAGTACACTGAGCTGAAATGAAGAAACAGGAGTGGGAGATGTTGAATTGCTGTAATCAAAGCTTGATCCATGCTTCATGTACGCCTGCCAGTTAAAACGATTGTTTATGAAATCGATCATATCAGCAAAGAAACACTAAAGTGGGAATCTGCAGTTTGGCCAACTACTCTCAGCTTCCACGTATGTTCGGAGCCTGTCTCCTTATGTTGGTGTTCAAGTGCCACTACAAGTCAGTTTAACTTGACTCATGTTTGTAAGAAAAAAGCTTCTCTTTTCCAGGAATGAAGGCAATTCAGAAACAATAGAAATAACATAGAGAAGAGAACATTAAACCAGCACGCTGTTGCACTTGCTAATAGCGGGCTCCTCTAATGTTAAAATATTTCAGCTATTTCTCTTATCACTTCAGTAGATCTCCCCATAAAGTGGTACGATCCAGCTACAACATTGGAGAACCAGCCTCACAGCTGGAACAACGTCAAGCATCATTTCCATTTCCCAATGCTTAATTTGAATATTAATTTCTTAAATCAAAACCTAATTAATTTAGATACAGTTCTGATGGTGCCCTGCTACTGATACACATGCTGTTAATTAGATGTAGCCTAATGTCATTCCCCCTCCTTTAACATAATTAAAACAGAGGATCCCAACCCGTGTGAACTAATGTTGGTACAACCCAGAACAGAAGGTGCTGTGACAGTTGACAGGCAAATGTAATTTGTCACTGTAGGGTAGAGAAGTGACATTTACATTGAATCAGCGATGCTGAATGAACATATATACCTGAACAAAGAGAATGTCCTAGCAGTAATAACGGCAGCTCGTTTAGTAGAAAACACTGAGATATGGTAGAAACTGTGGAAAAAATAACAGTAAAGTAAAGTGACCTTGAGTTAATACTGAGAGCTATATGGTACCACTTCAAAACAACAATGATGTTAAGATGATTATACTGTAGTACATAGTGCGTTTCTAGCACAGGTTGTCATATACATGTTTATAGTGATCACTGGTGATGTCCTGAGCCCTACCCCTAACGCTTTGGTTTTTAATTAAATTGTTCTCCATATTCTGGACAATTAGGGAACAAAGAAAACCTCATTCCAACAAATCAATAGCTATTTGCACCGTTTCCCTAGTGTCAGTTAGTCCAAACAACAGGGTTAGGGCAGCTTTAAGGTTAGGGTCACCTTGTGGTTTATGTGGCATGCAGTCTGATGACGTCTCATATTAGTACCTGCTCGGATTGCTTGGGACCCCAGCCGAGCAGGTACTATGACCGAATGGAAAACCCTGAAAACCGTGGTGAACCGTGCTGTAGGTATTCATGGAAATGGGCTTTCGTTTGCTGCTTTTCTGCAGGACAAGCACTCTCACCTGAATGTGCCTGCTCCCACCTGCAGGTGGATCACTGAGTTCCTGTCTGACAGGAGGCAGCATGTGAGACTGTGCAGGTATGTCTGGACTTTCAGTGCACCAGCACTGGTTCCCCTCAGGTCTGTGTACTTTCTCCTCTTCTCCCTGTCCAACCACAGCTGCACCTCCCGACACTGGTCCGTCAAACCTCTGAAGTTTGCAGATGACACCACCCTCATCTGGCTCATTTCGGGTGGAGATGAGCCTGCCTATAGGAGCGAGACTGATAGCCTCGTGATCTGGTGCAGTGGCAACAACCTGGAGCTTAATGGTGTTAGAACAGTGGAGATAATAGTGAACTTCAGGTTAAAACCAGCCACCCTGGATCCCATCTCCCTGCACCCCTGAACAGTGAAAACAGTGGAGTCCTTCCACTTCCTGGGAAATATCATCAATACCCCCTCACCCTAATCACTGCTCAGTTAATGTGTTACAATAACACACTTATTTACTAGGAATATACAGTATCCATATCAGTCCGATCCTGACCTAAATTACTGGATCAGATATCAGGGAGAAATAAAAAATGTAACCAGAACCATTAAATATTACAAAACTTGCGACATGGCATAACCCAGGTCATGACCTTAGCACGTCGGGGCAGTGGGCGTGACGTGATAGCTTCGCTACGTGCTGCCAAACCAGCGAAGAGAAGTAAAGCAAGTGTGTAAGTTCATCTGTGAATGTTGGTAAAGCATTCCCACGTTAAGCTTAACGACTGATATCTGGAGCTCGGACATCAGAAGTCTGACCGTACGATGGACAGACTCAGGTTTTTCTTTGCAAAAAGCAGTGTTGCAGGCTAAACAGTTTAAATGTTAAATGTGTCCACGTTGTTTTGCGAGACAATGCCAGCAATATAACAAAGGCAATGGACCGACTAGGAGTTGCAAGTTTGGGATGCTTCGCGCACGTTGCATCTTGTGGTGAATGAGGGACTGCTAGCACAGCGTGGTGTACGTGATGCTGTGGCACTTACCACAGGCATATTCACATGTGGAGGACATTCAAATGGAGCTGAAAATGTCACCCAAGCATCTAATACAAGATGTGTTTTTGATGAAAGGAAAACACTGTCCATCGTGTTCCTCAGTTAGCCACGACAACTGCACGGATCGAAGCGCAAACTTACCTCAGCGAGCAACCATTCAGCACTCTGACCATCCGCTGCTCTACTGGCAAGTCACCCAACCTAGATTACCCAGTCTGGTTTTTACAGCACCTACAACAAGTGTGGAGAGCCTCTTCAATACAGCCGCCATTATTATAGGTGAATGGAGAAGCAGGCTGACAGCTGAGACGGCTGACATGTTGATTCTTTCTCCCGCTCATGTGAAAGTGGAAAAAATGTTACAAATGTGTTATTACAAGAACATCTGTTTAGGGTTTGGCTGCTGTGTATCGTGGTAGGAGACACCAAAAGACAAATATTTTAGTTCACCGTGTTGTTTTTCAATACTTACACAAAAATGAAAAATTACACAAAATTCAATGTGATAGAAACAACTTTAAGAATCAAAGGGTCCACTCTACAGCTTGTTTTTTCTTCAAGTTGTTGAATATAAATATTATTTTGTGATTATATTGAGCTTCTTTTGTTTTTCAGACCCAAAGGGTTTTTTGAAATTTGCATAACATTGCGCTTTGAATTACTTGAATATTTCTTTAGATACTTGGATTTAAAGTTCTGTCTAAAGTTGTCCACTTTCAGGATGGATGTTTGGATACTGGTGATGTCTTAAAGCTTAAATAAAAAGATCAGTATTGATGAACTGAGCCATGTTTTGGGTGCAGTGTTTTTCTTGCATACAGGTATAATAGAATAGCTTAAGTGTTTTGTTTTTAAATTAGAGTATGAACTTAAACAAAATGCAGAAAAACATCTAAAAAAAAACAGTTTTATTGATTTAGAAAAAGACTATATCGGATTCATATCGGCAGATTTCCAAGTTTATGATATCGGTATCGGACATAAAAACGTGGTTTCATCCCTGTTATTGACTCAGGCTGTAACAACTTGGCACACTGGACACTTTGTACATCACATCCATCCTATATTTTGCACTTGTGTGCTATATCTGTAGGTAGTTAGTATATATTACTTTTGTGTGTATTTATTTTTTATATTTAAATAGATATGTATATGTGGTACATATTATAGATGCTATATATTCTAATTCTCTTCCACTGTTGTCTTGCACCATAAAACAGCAACAGATTCCTTGTTAGTATACAAACTTAAAAGTAATTCTGATTCTGACAGGAGTGCGTGGCAGAGGTGTGGTCTGCAGCATCACTGCAGGCTCAGGGGGGCAGTGCCGAGGGGGGCAGTGCCGGGGAGGCTTGCAGGGCAGCTGAAACCCATCCAGTAATCATGCTCTCGCTGTTTCAGTGAGCCCGGACCTGGAGGGAGCAGTGGGGAGACAGCTGGAAAGCTGACAGTTCGGGGACTGAAACCAGAACTGAAACCAAATTCTTTTGCAAATAAAAATAAAAAGCTCATCACAAGCACGACGCGTGTCACGGGTCCTCACCGGGGTTCACAAAGTGATACAGGACTGTTCGTATGTGAGGAAGCATTTTCAACTCAGGTTTGGATTAAACAGGGAAGCAATGAAGAGAAGCTAATGTGAGACAACCATTTGTAGTCCCTGTTAGTGCTGCTCTGGCATTTTGGATGTAGAACATGGAAAGAATATATCTAAAGATAATACATAGTTAATAAGGCCATTAAGGCCCTGATAGATGGTTGGCAGATTAGATATTCTTCTTCTTCAATCATTTCCATGTTAAAAATCTGGATCACAGTAAGACAATATAGGCAGTGCAGCCTGCCTTTATTGGAATATTATTTGTGGTTGACGTAACTTAATTGATCATTCTCAACTACAACAAATAGTTTTTAATTGCCAGTGCATGCATTTGCGATATACTGCCGCTCCAGCGGAAATGTGTGCCAGCAAAAAGCCATATTATTTTCACAACCAATTAAAAGATGAAGACCTCAATTATAAAAATCCTACTGTCTGTATCCAAGCAAAGCCACACAAATATTAGTTATTAATTGATATCTGTTCAGCATTACATTAATTTGTACAGAAGGTAAAACAAATCATATATTTGTAAACCACAACAATACTTTCTGGTTCCATTCCAAGACTTCTGCGGGGAAAACACTGATTTGGTGTTGCAAGCTACAGTGTAACAATGTGTTATTACACACACAGCAGAAAATTATCTTTACAAATAATATAACTATAGTTATCTTGTAGAGAAAAGGGTAATATTTAATTACTTAACATAAATTAATGATTGTGAAATAGTTTGCTTCACCCTTCAACCCTCACCCTTTTTATCACAAAGTTATTTAAAAAGTAAATCACCCAATAACAAGGAGCACAAAGATGCCCAGAGCCTGGTAACACTTTATGATAACTGAACACCATTAGGAATCAGCAAGATCTTAGTTAATGCTTAATCCATTCAGAATTGCTCCTCCTATACTTCCTAAAAATTGTATTACATCATATAGAAACAAGTTATTTAGAAGCTGTTCAGGTACATTGTATCATTAGAAAATCTCTGTAAATAACTAACAAAGTATTTTGATTCACATTTATAAAAATATAGATTATGAAATAATCTACTTTTTACATTTTTAATGAAAGTCTTTATAATCTTTATAATTTATGCCATAGTTTGTTTGTAGCTGTTAAGTATCTTGTTTTATACAGGCTCCTGTATAAAGAGGAAGGTTACTGCATTAAATCTATAAATGCCAATATTCAATGGCCACAAGGAATATAAACTCAAAACTCTACTACCCCAACATAGTAGGAAATACATGATTAATATAACACTTTATTTTGTGCAGTCATTCTTACACAGGGTTTTGCTATCAACCATGACATCCCTTTAGCTTTTATTTAATGATTCTGACCATAAACCATCAATAATATATGTTTTTAGCAGGATGTAATATTTGTCTTTAATCCAGGAGTGAACCATGGCACATAAACATATATTAATTTACTTGATACATTTAAGGTTATAATTTTAAAAACACATGGAGTAGTCGTTTTAAGCATACTTGTAATTATTATAATAGATGGTGTTAACTGTAAATGACGGCATGGCCATTTTTTACTTTGTGCTTTTATTGTGAAGAGTACTTAAGTACTTCCTCTTTTTATGTGACACACTTCCTGTTCTGTTCTCATTGAAACGACACAAGCATGTTGCTTCAGAGTGAGTACACAACTTTATTTTAAGAAATATGAATGTAAAACTATGTATTTTATCACCTGTTGCATGCTAGAACCTGGAAGGGTTTATATAGTGTGGCTGAATCCGATTTTGTATATGCATGTCATTTGTTTGTGGTATAGAAAGATTGGCAAAGAGACGTGCATGGAGGAGGCTACTAACAGGTGCAGCATGATTAGCACCCTTGGAAGCAGAACGAGGTTAGTGTAATGATTGCAACGATTGTTTGTTTTATTTAGGAGACAGAAAGGTTGTTTTTAATTCATTTTATTGTATTAAATACTGTAACATGAATTGTTTGAAGGTGCTGATTTGTGTCAATGTCACCAATTGAATTTATCAAGACAGTTTTTATGGAGTAAAATGTGAGCATTTCTTCATTTTTTACTAAAGGTTTTAATGGCATTTGTTTGTGGATTTTTATAGTTTTCACGGTGCCATATGGTCGGTGGATTAAGAGACGACAAATAAAGTTGCATCAGTCGAAGCTCTCTGCGTTACGAGTGATGATTCCAAGTGGGCAGCTACATAACTGGATAAGTATAACCTTGCATCAAACAAAAAGAAAGGCGAAGAAAAGAAATTTCCCCCCCCCATGGAAAATTTAACCTCTAATCTAAAGAAGTTAGAAGCCTATAGAGAAGTTTTGCGAGTCATATTGTCATTATTTACTTTATGTTAGAAAGTGTCACCACGCCCGGTTAAGCGAAGGTCAAAAGTCTCCAGTGGACCCAGGTGTCCTTGAAGGAGGGACAGAGAGTCCAAACAGTCCTGTTATCAGGGAGAGTTTTGTTGTTCCAGCCAGCTTCGACCTTGGCAGGCCTCCAGCTGGCACCAATGGGATAGCCCCAAGTTGGTGGTTGTTTTGGTTAGTGCGAACAACTGCATCCAATTTTAACAGTTGGTCTAATGTCCATCACTGGTCACCAATTCTCTCATTCCCGTTGCAGAGCCATGAGCTTCTCCAAGATCTTGCCCATATGTGTTCAATAAACACATATGGAAAGCCCCAAAAGTCGAATATAGTCATCATCCACAGTTTCTTCTACAAATATCTCTCTCTACTGTTGGTACTGTTGCTCTTCCAGTTGTGTAGCTGTAGGATAACAAATGATATCCTCCCTCGAGTCGTCCAAAACTACTTGAAATGTCATTGAGCCAACTTCTTGCTGGTTCCAACGTCAGAGGCATTCATGGTTTTAAGGTGTGATTGACTCTTTCTGTGAGGCTGATCGGAGAATGATACGTAGACGTTAATATGTGGCCCATATTCCAGGTTTGGCACATGGTCTGGAAGACTGAGGAAACAAACTGGTGTGCCAACTGCTGAGTTTACCTTCTCCTTGTTTTTAGGTCTGACAACATGGTTTTTTTTAGGACCATATTTAGCCTGATTTGTTTTTATCCTTTTCCAACCAAGCTGTTGTCCCAACCTTAACCAGGTCATTCACTGGTTTGACTCTGCCAAGAAGCTGACTTGCCATACCAGGATTAATGCTTTTCAGAACCATTTTGAGTACCAACCATTTTGAGACCCTCCGGTGGACGTCTCTCTCTCTGGGAATGTCCCAACACCGGTGCCTCTGAGGAGTCTACTGGAGCCAGAGTCTCCACGGCATAATGCAACTCCCGGGGCTCAGATGATGGAAGTGGTGGCATTGTGTCCACCACCAATGGTTAGCAACAGTCGGAAACTGCTTCTGTGTCCAGTGATGTCTCCATCCCCCTGTCCGATGCACTGGGAACAGTGTCTGCACCTCTCGCTCTCCTCTGGTCCATATGTCTCTTCACAGTTTGACCCAATCCGATGGTAGCAATGTGAGACACTGGCCCCAATGATCTCACAATGACTGCTGCAATCCACTTCGGACCATAAGAGTAGTTTCTGATGAACACCTTGTCTCCTGGTGTGAAACTTCTCAGTCTTTTCTTGGTGTCATGACTGTCTTTCTGTTTCAATTGTTTGTGTTGGACTTTTGTTTTCACATCAGGCATGAGCAAGTCCAAAACTGACCTGAGTCTCTGTGACATCATCAACTCTGCAGGTGACAAGCCAGTGGTGGCAGCGGTGTGATGTGATAACTGAACAAAAACCTGGGACGGTCTGGTTTGCAAGATATCACCTTTTACTTTCTTCATCCTCTCCTTAAAGCGCATTTGCATTTTCATGGTGTTTTCCTGACTTGTACCTAATGTTGTACTAATAGGTCCATCTTTGTCCTCTCGGTGAGCTCATCTGAGGTATAGGCTTCTTTTCGTTGAAAAGTGAAATCAGTGGTTTATGATCTGTGTAAATCGTGAAAACTCAGCCATACAAGTATTTGTGTATCTGTCACCATCTTACAATGCTGTGATTGCAGCCATTCCCCAACTCTCTGTGAATGGTACTCATGGCCATTGATCAATGGTCTTTGAATGATCTTTGAATCAATGGTCTTTGATCAGTGGTTGTTGATCAATGGTCATGAAAATTTGCATATTAATAATCAATGAACTGACCTCCCAGCCCATTGTTCCTTCAGTGGTGCTAGTTTCAGTCATTGTGCAAATGTGCTGTTTATTAGGTTGGAAACCTGCAGTCAGCTGAGACTGAAGAAGTCACTTGGATGAGTGACGAAACGTTTCTCCCACTGAAAAAGCTACGTCCAGATGAACACAATCAACGTTTGGGAAGAGTCTATTTCAAAATCCACCTTTTTCCAATCAAGTTGCATATCCACAGTGTAGGTGTCTACTTTTCTCAAGTGTACCACACTCTCACACTCCAACCTGAACAGTTTTGTTTTGGGCCCTTGACTGCACCCGACACAGTTCAAAGTGAAAGAATCATCTTCAGAGCTATCAGTTTTCTTGTCATCCCCTTTCTCGCCCACATTGTGAGCACGGAAGTGTAAGCTCGCTTTTTGTCACTCTCTACATTTGCCGATCCATACTTTTTCTGGTTCAGTTTGGCCAATACCACCACAGGCCCCACCAGCATCTCTTGACCGCATGAGGGAGGAAGGCAACCCCCACGCCATTCTGGAGGTCAGCGCGCGGGAGTGACCTGCTCTGCCCGAGCTGGAGGTCGCCGTGCTGTCTGGACCTGCCTCGTCTTGGGCAAAGGTCAGAGCGCTGTCTGGTCCTGCCTCATCTGGTCCTGCACACTGGCCACCTGCCAAGCCGCCTGTGAGCCTCTGCTCACGTCCTTGACTGCTGCGTCACCGCCGCTTTTCGCGTGAGCAATTCCTGGACCAGCTCTGCCACTGGACACGCAGCCGGCTGCCAAACCTGCCTTTTCACCTCCACCACTGGACATGCGCTCGGCCCCAAGAACCAACTCATCCCTGCTGCTTGTCCATGGGCCAGGGACGCCGATGGTCATAGCCGATTTCCTCTCCCGCTTGCGGGGAGGGTGGGCTGGGCTGGCCGGCTCCCTAGCCAAGGTCGGGTGATGGGGGAATGTGGTGCGGCGTGGTTTGTGGTGTGGCTGCAGGGAAGGCTGACACACCAGAGCTCCATCAGCTCATCATGCCTCCCCTGTATAAAATGTGCCGGGACCTGAGGTTGGGGTTGTTGCTGCAGCTGGAAAGCTGCGACTGAGTGTAAGAACGAGCAACAGGAATAAAAACGTTAAAATTGTGAATTATGTGGTCTGGTCTGTAATCCCATTACACATATATAGTCAAATCTAGGTCAGAAAAGAAAAACACCCATTTTAAATCCACAAATTGAAGGTTATGGTTCAAAATCACAGTTTGTTGGCCAGATCAGGCCCTATGTAAAATGTAATCACTCATGACTCTAAATTTTCAATAAAATAACAAAGAATGGGGAAAAACACAATTATCTGCTCCTTAATTCAGATCAAACTGAGGTTATTGTACCTGGCCCTGAAAATCTTAGAAA
>VOQK01029239.1:12745-26746 GCA_015052645.1 Benitochromis conjunctus | reverse complement strand
CGTAAGCCACTGCCTCTGTTCAAAGATGGTCATTCACAGTGGACATAGATGGTTTGAAAGAGGAGTGAAAGAAGCCATCTGTCTTCTCTGTCCAAAATATGAACATTGGTGTCCTCGAAGGAGTGACCTTTGTCCTTTAAATGCAGATGGACAGCCGAGTCTTGTCCCGTCGAGGTGGCTCTTCTATGTTGTGCCGTGCGTTTAAGAAGTGGCTGTTTGGTCTCTCCAATGTAGAGGTCTGAGCATTCCTCGTTACACTATACAGCCTACACTACATTGTTAAGTTTGTGTTTAGGAGTTCTGTTTTTGGGATGAACCAGTTTTTGTCTGATTGTGTGGCTGGGTCTGAAGTACACTGGGATGTTGTGTTTGGAGAAGACGCTCCTGAGTTTTTCTGATAAACTTGCTACATAGGGGATAACAATGTTGTTGCGTTTGTCTTTCTGATCCTCCCTAGTTGTTGTCTGATCTTCTTTGCGGTGCCTCTTTGCTGACTTGACGAAAGCCCAATTAGGATAACCACATGTTTTAAGAGCTTCCTTTATATGTGTGTGTTCCTTCTTTTTCCCTTCAGGCTTAGAGGGAACATTTTCTGCCCGGTGAAGGGCTTAAATCTGGGACTCTCCACCATCTGACCTTAGAACTGAAGAAGCTTCTCGGATGAGAGGTGAAACGTCTTCAAGCAACTTAAAGAAGTCCAGGCGCTTTTCTTTCCAAGCTCCTTAGACTGCGATGACCTGGATGACTGAGAACCTTCACAGACATCTTATCAACAAGTGTTAATGTTGTGATGACAGTTTTGTTTAGAAGCAAACAGTAGCCTGTAGATGTGTTAAATCTCTTAACCCTGTAACATCAAGTGTATCGCATTTGATGAATACCTTGATAAATAGTGTACCTTGTTTTTGAGTTTTTAAGATTAACAAATAAATACATGGCAAAAAAACCAAAAACCAAATTCAAACTCACATTTGCAAACTGATATTTAATTTCTTTTGTTTTTATTTGTCAAGAGCATTCAATGAGTTTTCAAAAAATCAGAATTTTGGGGGATTTATTTTGTGGGTCAGGCTTTACAGGGTTAAATTAGTGTAACATGGAAATTTAAAATGAAGTCTTCTCACCTTCTCACTTGTGAGGAACTTGGCAAAGTAAACATGTTCTCCACTTGATGCTCTCAGCTCCTCCAGCTTCCTCTTAGAGGCCTGCATGTCATCCAGCTTATAGCTTTTGAATACTGCTAGAGTCTCATCTGAGTACTGCGTAGGACAAAAGAGTGACCAATGACTTTTTAATCATCTACTTGGATACTGGCCATCTGAAAAATGCAGAGGAAAGGCATCTGTAGTAGGGTGCATTACCTTAAGGAATGTCATCCATGAGAATTTATCGTAACACTGCACTGGATTTCTGAAGTAGTCCTGCAGTGTCCAGAACTTTCTGTACAAGTTGTAGTCGATTGGAATGGAGCTGCAATAATAATTAAATCAGATAAAGGACCAATCAAAATGTTTACTTCAACAAATAAACAAACCCTGTGATTTATTCTTGAGAAAGCCTTTAACTTACCTTGGTGCAGGGCCATCATCTTCTCCCATTTCTCCTTCTTCCACTTCCATACCATCCTCCTTTTCTTCCGTGTGCTATAAACACAGTAACACGTTTCTACATTCACAGGTTTTGATTACTTCTAAAGTGCTCAGAGTCATAATCAGATCTTTACCTTCTGGCCGAGAGTGCTTTCTTGTTCATTTTTGTTGAACACTGTTATATTGTCTAGATTAAACTGGCTCTGGAGATTAAGGCCTGGAAAGCAAACAAAATAAAAAAGAACAATCACTCGATCAGAGAAGCTGTGAATGCGGTTGCCAGAGTGCCATGAATGATTGCAAACCTAATCTTCAAAAGGTTTATGTTGGTTTATTTATTTATAATGATAAAATACTGCAGTTCTTACCTGATTTTTCAGACAGAGGGAAGAGACGTGCCAGAAAGAGCTGGATTCGCCCACAGAAAACTGTGTTCTGAGATTTGGACAGCCTCCTTAAGAGATCTACACAGACAGGATAATACATGAGACTGCTCTGCATTTTAAAGATAAAAAGCTTCATATGTCACAAAGTGATGAGATAAGCTCTTTACCATTGCACATCCTCAATAAATAATTCTTCCCTGCAGTGTAAAAAGAGTTCTGTGAGAAAAATAGAGCACAGCTTTGGTAAACACATGATCAACGCAGGACAAATATGTGGGGGCCTTTACTCAACAGCTGGAAATTATTTACCGATTTCCAGGTAGAGACATTCTCTTCGACAAAAGAGAAGATTTTGTCACACAGGTCCAAAGGAAGACAGTCCAGCACGTCTCCCAGCAGGACGAAAGGGGTCGTAGCAGAACAGATACCTGCAGTGGAACACAAGTCTTAGTAAGTTTCTTCATACATTAAGAAACATTGTCTCTAAGACTTACAGCAGTTTACCTCAGCAGTCTGCTTGCAAAATGCATGCTTTTCATAAATAAACAGGGAGAAGTGGATCAGAAGCATATCTGTAAAATGTCCCCCCACAGCATAACGGACCTACCAAATCCCCTCAGTGGATGTGCAATAGGGATTTCTCACACACCCGTATGTCCAAAGAGGATCTTGTTTGACTATAAAAGTATGGTATCAGCTGGGACGCACACGTATATCAGACAAATGCTACTACGTGCGGATTATGAGTGATGTATGCTATGAGACTAATGGGAAATAACTTGGCATTCACAAGGCAGTGGATGATGTTTATACGTTGTATCACAGACCACTTTCTGAATGTTCAAAGATAGATAACCAAAGAGTTAAAAGACTATTTTAAGAGTGCTTTTGTTTTTATCTATGGTACAGGTTTCTTTCCCTGGCACAAAAGGGGAATTTAAAAAGATGAATAAGCTATCAATTAAAATTTTTATCTTAAAAATCAGTGTATCACCTGGGTCTACTTATGAGACCCCTAGTTGAGTAACATACCTTCTGTAACGCCATCAATGCTCAGGTAAATGAGAGCCAGGTAGTCATCACAGCTCGCCTTCTGCTCAACCTAGAAACATTTGAAGATATCGTATGAGGATTTTGAGGGTAATTCAATAAAAAAACAAAAAAAAAAGAAGTGAACAAACGCGTACTAGGAACAAACAAACAAAAGCATTTCTTACAATCAGATCACCAAGAACTCCCCTCAGAGCCTGATCGAGGGTGGTCTTCTTTTCCGCCTCACTGTAACGTGAGAAAAACAAGAGATCAGTAAAGTTGCATCCTTTCCTCCATTATTATCATTTATGACAGCCAACAGAAATAATTACAATAGAGTTAGCAGAAACAAACAACCTCACTTACTTGCCGGGGATCTGGTTAAAAATACTGATCAAAGGTTTGATGCTTTTTCCAGTCAGAGCCTGAACGGCAGACGCCTGAGATTGCGTGAAGAAGAAGAAAAAAACATTTATGAAACAAACGGCATCGTTGGTTAGCGTATGCGTTAGCTTAGCTTCATTTGTTACCTGCTACGGTAACAACATGCGACACGTTACACTAACGACCCCAGGCTAGGATTTCAACTGTGATATAAAATATACGATTGCACATATGTTTATAATTTGCTGAAGTTCTGTGTTTTCTTACCGTAAATTTGTCTTTAGCGTCGACAAAATTAAATAAAGACGGCGACATTGTCTCTTTCTGGCAACCGGAAGTGCCTATAAAGTTGTTCCGGTGTGGGGAAAAGAGAGCGGTGCAGGATTGCGCTTAGAATTAATTCCAGTCAAGGTGCCATGTGTTTATGTCTCTAGCGCACTTACTACCATTTGAAAAAAAAAAAAATTGCACTCGTATCATGCAAGTTATTATGGTAATGGTACATTACATCATATTTGCCTAGTTGTTAAACTAACACTTTTTAGTGTACAGGAGAGTCATAATAATGACTTAAACCTGGAGTAGGCCTAAATCTAAATCCTAAGACTGGTGGAGGACCTACAATGACAAACACCAATCAGATGAGTTACTGAGAGGAATAACGGAGGCCCAGGAGCCTTTGGAGAACATAACCAGATGAAGATAACATAGGCTATTCACATGGATCACACATGCACTGAGTACGTAAGAAGTTCTCCTTTGGCCCTTTTCTACTTTAATTTATTTGTCTCCTCTGAGTTGAACCTTTATTTACTTTTTGATTTTGATTTTCATATTTATATGAACATTTCTTCCTCTTTCAAGGAAAATGTGCTATAGAGAAAAACTGAAGACATACAAAGAGGTTTACCCTCCACATCCTCAGAAGCAAGGGTAGCAATATCTGTCAGTACTGGTCACTATAAAAAGGCCCAGTAACCATGAAAGACTAGCTATTGAATTTCATGCACATACGCTAAAGTGGACATGAAGATGTGATGGGGAGATACGTGACTTTCTTAAATGTCATATCAAACCCAAAATGTATGAAAGAAATGTTTTAATATCTCATGCTGGATGCCCTTTATCTTTATGAAAGATTCCAGATGAAATAGAAAATTTAACTTGTAATATACACTTCATTTCTTCATGAATGTGGTCTGAGCAAAAGGATGAAAAGGTAGATTCCTACTGAAAGTGGGACAATGCAGAAACATCTCCGTGTGCATGTCCTTCTGTGCGGTAAGTGGCAGCTGGTGGATTGTTGAGAGATCTGGGCACCCATTCTGCTTTAGGTAGCCATGAAAAAAACTGAAGGGTTTTGAAAAGGCTCTGGAAACCCTAATGAACACATGAGCCTGGTTGTAGCACCGCTCTCTTTATGCATTCAAAAACAGTCTCTAAAACTGCAGCAATGGCTCACTTCTGTCAGCAAGACATTGTCTAGCTGGTGGTATTAATGGATTTCTTAGAAAAACAACACTAATCTGAGGAAAAACCTCTTGAGAGCTTCAATTTAAGCTTTAATTTGGTCCTGAAGTGGCTCTCATCTTACTTGAAGATATCAGTTTATATCATAGTAGACTAGGCTAAGACTAGGACTTTAAAAGGATGTTTTAGTCTGTGATTTAGCTTAATTCATGTCTGGGGAACCACCCCTTAATGATTTAACAGCACGATTGCCCTCAGTGTGGCCATGTGGATAAATCCAAGTTAGACCAGAAGGCGGCAGTGTTTCATACCATTAAGTCCCATGTTGCAGTTAAAAGCAGGGGGGTGTCAAACTCAGTTTCGTTAATGGACCACATATAAGGCAATTTGACCTCAAATGGGCCAGAGCAGTAAAAAAATTGCATAATAACACACTTTTAATTCAAGTGGGCAAAAGTTCATATTTAATAGACCATCTATTTAGAAAACATATGTTGATGCAGTTGAGATAAAAATAAAATAGGTGCAGGTTCAACAGTATGTCTTATTGCATGTGCATTACAGATCACAGTGGATCTAGAAATGCATAAAACCATCAGATTAAGAGATTTTGGGTCTAAAGTGCATATTATTTTTCTCTGTACGACTCAAATTTGTCAAGAACGTTAAATCTTTATGCTTGTATATGTTTTTAAGCTTTGTAAATCCATTTAGATTTCTAAATCGGACCCTCTAAAAGCTCCGTGTCATTTGCATACATGGACCATAAGGTGCATGTGTGTATGTGTGTGTTCTCAGCCTATATGTTTGACAGTCACTCTCTACTGGTCAAAGTCCCTTTAGTTTTTTTTTTTCTTCTAATTTCCATACCTGAAGTATAGAGGAGGTACTGAAATTAAAATTCTATTGTAGGCATCCTGCGTAGTTAGAGTAAAGGTCAGGGACAGGCCAGGGTGTTCAGGTTTGGCATTCAGTGTTAATGAGTAGACCTAACGAAGGTCACTGCAGTCATGTTGATGTGTTTTGTGCATGTGTGTCTTTGTGAAGGAACATTTCCGTGTGTTGTGGCCATACAATTGACATTGCAACTACTGGGCTGCGGGGCTTGAATGCTTTGATATGATCTACTGTTCAAAGGGTCACACAGAACAGCGAGCTGTTACGTCAATCATTAAAGATCCAGTCTGTCATTCTTTTATTCACAGATTAAAGCTATAGTCACAAAAATGGCTGCTTTAAGTATTACTTTGTGGCATAAAATACAAGACAGATTTCATTCTGTATTTACATATATCATAAAAATTGTAAAAATATACATCGGGTTAATGCGTGTGTATCTAATGTAATGTGTTTGTGCATTAAAAGATGATATAATAGAGCAGTGGTGGGCAATATTAATAGCCCACCACTGGTTAAGAGGTATAGCAAGCCCCTGCACCTTTAGCATTCAGCGAGCCTTTGGTGCATTGCTTCTGCCTTCATTTCTTTCATTTCAAGTTGCATGAACACCGTGTCCTGTTTTGATCTCTCGTCTTACATGCAGATTTACATGCCGAAGACTCTAAACTTGTCTGTAGATGTGGGACCAGCCCACTCCCTTAGACAAGTCTTCAAAACCCTGCTGTTATGATGTCTGTTAACTGGTCCTACGAGTGTTGTGCTGATGTTTGGAAAAAAACACTCAAAAGCTGTGAAAATGTAGGCCAGCAGTGTCATGTAGAAAGAGCTGAGGGATCATTTTAATCACTGCGTGGTCATACTGGTCATGAAAACGGGAAGTGAGAAGTGTGCTGCTCTGCAGTTGTGATTGGCACCTTGTTTCTCACACGGGCTTCTGTGCACAGTTCCCCAGATATCTAACTGCAACCCTTTTCCACCCCCTCCCACAGCAACACCCACTTTCTGACACAGCGTTTTTTTTTGAATGTTTGCCAAAAAAGCAGAAAGCACCGGTAAGAAATTCTTCGCTTGTAAATTAGATTCTGGCAACCTAATCTACAAGCGTCACAAACTGACCAGCAGTTAGTTAGTTAGTCACAAAAACGCTTGTGAACACTTGAATTTGTAGGATTTTGCACTGACTGGTTACTAAATGTTGCCTGATTTTTGTGAAAGTTGCTTTAAAACACACACTCGGGCTAAACTAATAACCAATAAACACTTTCACGTTTCTTGGTAATAGTACTGGACCAGTTCTTATGTAGTGTTTTTCTACTCTACTTGAGCACTCAAAGGGCTTATTTCATGTTTGCATTGCAAGTGAAGGGTATCGCATTGAAATTCTTAGAAAGAATATTATAAAATGATGGTTTTCTCCGGGTGCTTTTGGGCTGAATA
Organism: Benitochromis conjunctus; assembly: GCA_015052645.1. Classification (NCBI taxonomy): domain Eukaryota; kingdom Metazoa; phylum Chordata; class Actinopteri; order Cichliformes; family Cichlidae; genus Benitochromis; species Benitochromis conjunctus. The sequence goes on along the minus strand of VOQK01029239.1, from coordinate 19,548 downwards.
GTCATTTTGCACTCTGAAATCAGTTTAAACCAGGTCAGACATCCTGTCTCTGTTGTTTATTTTGTCTCGATAAATATAATTAGAGGGCCGCTGAATGCTCTCGAATGCCAAGTTATGGAATAATCGGGGCAACATGGGAGCCAAATAATTTGCAGAACACTCTCAGACAGAAATGCCTAAGGGGCAACAAAAAGACCTTTGTCTATGTTGCTGGGGACAAACTTCAAAACAAGAGGCTAAACACAATGCTCTGACCCCCGAGGTTAAGCACACAAAGGAAGGAGATTTTTGACTAGCCGTGGTCATGTGACTAGCCCCTGAGATTTCACCATAAAAAAGAAAAATGTGAAGAAGTGTCGTCGTGTCATATAAAGGAGACAAAGCCATCAGGGGAGTTTTCCACTGATGCACGATACAAGCTTCACGAAAAACAAATGTGGTTGCACTCATATACGTTGTGTAGAAGAATAGTATTAGCTACTCTTTATAGTGAGGAGGGCCATCAACCACATGCTGAATATAGATAAATATTTTAATCTGATTGTTCCGGTATTTGCATAAAATACGATGATCTTTGCAGGCTCTGCAGCTTGTGTAGCTATTTTCCCTTCGCCAGCATTTGAGTTTATTGAAATCATGCATTATGATGCATTAAGCATGTTGTCTTGCAGTCTTCATTATTGTGATTTTCGATCATGGCTTTCACCTGCCAAGTGCTGTCACGATAGCTGGACCTTTACTGCTTCGCATGGCATTGTAAAATTATTTGGGACAGGGACATTTTGTTAATGGTCATGCAACACAGAGCGAGAAGCGAGGGGATGTGCATCCAACCACAGCAGTTATCCAGACTGGTGTTGAAGCTTACAATAACTCACGCATGTATTTATACAACCTTGACTGACTGCCCTCACATTACGGGGTTGCTGTTGGGAAATATTCACCTGTGGGGTTTAAAGTCATATGATGGTTATTCAATGATTAGCCCGGGGTATGTGGACTATCAAATATCTATGAGCCATAAAAAATGGGATGTGAGAGGGGCGCATGCACAGATGGAGAAAGGACATTCTTATGACACAGGCAAAACAGGAAATCTCCATTATGGCCATATTTTATCTAATCACGCTGGGAGGAATTTTAACGTGCTTGTATGCGCAATTAACTGATCCACATCCTTGTGTTGTTTCACTGATGCAACGAGATGATTTTGGGATTGTTTCCAAACACCTAAATATTGTATACAGATTGGGATGCATTGTAAAGGAAGCACTGATGAGGCCAGCCGGATGTAAACATACACTGCATTATTCTGGTGAATACATATAACAAATGAGGATGCGCTGACCTCAGTTTGAACTTTGTCCAGTAGCAAACTGTATGAAATATGAAAATGCAGAGAAACTTGACTAAAAAGCATCTTTATTAAAAGAGTAATTGTTCAAACAACACATAGAACACAAGAGTGATTGTGGAGACACACACACACACTGCAAAATAAGAATAAAACTGATAGCCGTGTTAAAGTATAGTAAAAAAAAAAAAATGCTGACAGACAGAAAAGCTAAAATTTCATATTGTTCACTGTTTTGGCCAGTGACTTGGCCCCGGACTATTGTTTTCCTCTCCAATTCTCTCCACATATGCTTCTTGTGGACCGTGAACCAGGACGCCAATGCGACTACTAAAGTTGCGCATTTGTGGATACAGAAGGAAATCATAGATAAGAGATGCCGCTATGCCACCACACATCGGTGCCAGCCAGTACACCTGGAATGAAAGCAGAAATTAGTTTTGTCTTTGACAAAATGAAATGGATAAGGAGAACTGCTTTTTTTTTTTTTTTTGGATAAAAAAGCGTTTTGATAAACGGGTACCCAGTGGTTTTTCATTTTGCCTAGTATCAAAGCCGGCCCAAAGGAACGAGCAGGGTTGATGCCACATCCAGTGAAACTTATCTGTAAATGTAAAAGCAAAGCATATCATTTATAAGTAAATACATTCATGTGATGGAATAATTTTTGTTATAATTTGGAATGGGACTCTCTTATCCATAGACAAAGACAACTGTAGGGGCTAATCTTGCATATATCTGCTTTTAAAATGCATAACAAATTAAGGAGCTCTGCAGAAAATCTAGTTGAGTTTTAGACGTGCTGATTGTGCGTAATAAACTTTTCTTTTAAACAGTGTTGTAAATCACTAAGATTTTGAAAGCTGTTAACAGCTCAACAAACTTCAAACTTGTTTATCTGCATCTGTTATGTTTCCAGGCAAACACTCTTTAAAACGGTTATTGCCAGACTTTCATTAAAGTTGACACATGTTGCTGACTTGTGTTCGACTCAATGTGACACTTGTGTAGCCGCCTTTGAAACTGTGATTCGCTGAACTCGCTTGCTGAATCCCTGCCACACCACCCTGACACACGTAGAAATACGCTGCAGAATTGTGTAACATAGTGTAGGAAAAGTCTTGAATCGTAAACGGAGAGAAACTGTAGACACCCACCAACGTTGACTGTACAGGATATTTGATTTACAACAACACAGCTGCTTTAAAAATAATCAAGATGCTTAAACAGTGCAAAAAGGTTCAGGCAAGCTTTGACAAACTGTTGCTATTTATCAAAAAGGCACTCTTCTTTTATTTACCCTCAACTTGATATTAAATAACAGCCTTTAGCGTCTCTGCTCTGAGCAGTTTTATATAAAAATGAATGCATGTATGCCTGATCCTCCTAAGATGACAGATTTCAGAAGGATGGATATCAATCAGCTGACTGCTGCTCATGTAAAAATTCACAGATTTTGATTCACTTACAGCTGTCAAATGCCCAAGTCCCACTGACAGTCCAATAGCCAGGGGTGCAGAGCCTGTAACATCAGTCCTTCGTTTGTCAGTCACTGCTATGATACACAGAACCAGCTGAAGGGTGGCAAAGAACTCTATGGCAAAACCTGCTCCTACACTGACATTCAGCTGCAAAAGACAACAGCCGTTAGTGACCATTACTGCAACTGGAGTTACTTTATTAGACTGAATGTGCTGGTTTATGTTGCGTGAAAACCAAACCGACAAGTGCAACCTCTTACCGCATTAACACCAAGAGATTCTCCAGGCTTATATCCATTCACAATGGCGCTGGCTGCAACTGCCCCAAGCATCTGAGCGAGAATGTAGAATGCACATCTGAGGGCACTGATCTGGCAGTTGACCAGGAGGCCCAGAGTGACCGCAGGGTTCAAGTGTGCTCCACTGATGTGCCCCAAACTCTGAGCCAGTGTGGCAATGGCTAGCGCAAAGGCCAACGAGACCTTTATTTCCTGAGCGATCATCTGATTTTTATCATTGCCCAGATCTAGTCCAACAATAGAGGATAGGCCAATAAGTATGAACAGTAACATTCCAACAAACTCTGCAGCCACAGCCCTCCAAAATGCCCAGCTCTTTACTTCCGTCATCTTTGCCCCTTAATGTGTTAAAACATGTCGATGCTTCACCATTTATAGTTTGTGCAGAGGGGAGGAGAAATGACAAAACAGGAAGATGTTGTGTTGTGCATGATTTCATGTCACACCAGAAAGACAACAAGTTGTAGCTTTCCCCCTTTTATTTGATATAGCAGAATTTGTTTTCCTTTGATTATTCTACATCTCCAACATCCTCCAGCAGGGGCTCCGTTTCACATTCCTGTTCTGGGGCCCGGCAGAGCAAGATTTGTGCCTTTTCCTTGAAGCTCTCGTCACTGGGTGCCAGCACATAATTATACAGAAGCGCTGCCACCACTCCAGCACTCATCGGTCCAGCCCAGTACACCTGAAAAGCCAAAGAAACCACATCATTTACAAACTGACTTGTAAGCCCAGCGACTTAGAAAAAGGTCACATTTCAGCTTGTACATCACCAATACATACCCAGTGATTATTGAAAGCCTTCTGTATAACTGCAGGCCCAAAGGATCGAGCTGGATTGATCCCACATCCTGTGTAGGAGATCTGTAACCCACAGAGGAAAACACCACTTGCTTCCCTGGCTGTACATCAGCTGATTACATGGAAGGCTGATTTACAGCCAATTCACTCTAAGCCAATCTATTGTGTCAGGCTGCTGCAAGATGGAGAAACCATCTGCCAAATTAATGACAGGGGAAATAAAGGAATGTTTTCATGTACTCACCCCAGCGAGATGTCCAAGCGTTACAGAGAACCCATATGCCAGAGGTGTAAATCCGCCAACTTTACGTCTTTTGTCATGGACTGCCACCATGCACAGGACCAGCTGCAAAGTGAGCATGAACTCTATGCCAAAACCTTGAGCTGGGCTGATATCATTTAGCTAGAAGTGATAATACCAAGGAGATTAGGTCATTTTTATACCCTACAGTGTTCCATTATTTTAAGCACTCTGCTCAGGTATTCAGCCCTTATGTGTTGTCTGATGGCAGAGCTCATCATTTTGCATGACTGCTACAAACAGTTACAATGTGACATTTAGACTACCAGCAGTTAGATACTGCTGAAGACCTAAAGAGTTACAATTGTCACTCGAGCAGGCTGAAGGCAATTCTTTAAATGCCACTCAGTCCAAGTACCAAATGTCATTCATTAAGGGTAACATTATTCAGGAAAATTGGAAACTCATGGATTCCGCCTTACCTCGTTAACACCAAGTGAATCATTATGTTCTGCCCTGATACCATACACAATGGCACTGCCAACCACTGCCCCCAGCATCTGAGCCAACATGTAGAAGAGGGCTCTGAGAAGACTCATATGACAGCTGGTCACCAGGCCCAGGGTGATGGCAGGATTCAGGTGGGCACCGCTAATGTGACCTATGCACTCGGCTAGCGTGGCAATAGCCAGGCCAAAGGCAAACGCCACTTTGATCTCACGGTCAGGGTTCAAATCATTTGGATCTCCTACTGCAGCAGAGAGGCCGATGAAGATAAAGATGATCATTCCCAAGCACTCCGCCAGAACTGCCCTCCAAAACGACAACAATTTAATCTCTGACATGGCTACTTAGATAACGTCCAGTGATAACAGACGGCTTTCAAGTAGCATCTGCGTGCTACAAAATCTGGCAACTCAAATTTTGGTCCACCAGTGGGCCACCTGAAATTGTGAGTGATAGTCACAGGCATTTATCAAGTGTGTGCCTTTAACAAATCAGGCCTAATCAGAAGCAGCTGAGAGATGTGAGTTTCACCCAGTGAGCGTGACATCCAGGTCTCCTGCTCAGCTCATTGCTTTTCTAGTGTTAACAAAGGTGACGCTACTTTTCTCATTTAAGACACAGCAAACCACAACAGCAGCTCAAAAGATAGGATTTAATTGAATGGATCTGAATGAAATACAAAAAAAAGTGTTTAAATAAGCAAAATGTATCAATTAGTACAAACACATGCAGCAAGGTGCAGCATGGAAATTATAATTGTATCCATCTGTGAGTCATTAAAAAAAAAAATTCATTTAAATACATTACTGCATCAATACAGTAATTTAATTATAATTTCATAACAACCTATCTTTCATGTGATTAGTGACTGATCATTTTAAAAGCAATACAAAAATGATGGAACGCTGAGGAGACAATAGGCTGGAGGGTGTAGGTTCTACTGCCATGCTAAATGGTTTCCCCATCTTTCAGTCTACTTGTTTTAGTGTGAGTAGGGGCACGCTGCTTTGAAGTTAACATCAGTCATTTGCCACTGTGAAGGAAATGGGAGCTTTTGAATTTACGACAAGGAAACCAGCCCCCTGTTCAGCGTTTCTGTGTGAAAGAGCTGGCAGGTTAAAGGGTCACACTGCTTCTTGTCTTCCTCTTTGAAAGAAGGATGAGAAGCCCTTCACACAATCACATTTTACTTGGGCAGCATTACTCCACACCACATGTTTCTTCATCAAACAAATGTTGTTTTTCTTTTTTACTTGCACATCATTCTAATTGATTCTTCTGTCTTTGATGGTGACTTCATTATAAATTAAATTGTTTTCTTTCTTTTTTTTCTTTTTCTTTTTAAAAAATCTGCCTGCATTAAAATGTGTTTTGACTATAAAGAATGTTCACCCAGGAAAGATGCTAGCATGACTGGGATGACATGGCATTTAATGTATAAATGCCATGTTAATATACATGACAGCATTTTAAGATGTAATGAACTGAATTAAATGCAAACGTGGATGCAGGAGGTTACAGCCAAATGGCATGAAACGTTTCTAAAACAGCTATAGCACTGGACACTTTTTTAGGTACATATTGCTAGTACTGGGTCGGGCCCCCTTTTGTCTTCAGACCTGCATTAATTCTTTATGGCATAGATTCAAAAAGGTGCTGGAAACATTCCTCAGAGATTTTGGTCCATGTTGACATGCTAGCATCAAGTAGTTGCTGCAGATTTGTCGGCTGAAAATCCATTAATTGGATTGAGATCTGGTGACTGTGGAGGCCATCTGTGTACAGGGAACTCTCTGTCATGTTCAGGAAACCAGCTTTTGATGATTTGAGCTTTGTGACATGGTGTGTTATCTGGCTGGGAGGAGCCATCAGAAGATGTGTATACTGTGATCATCCATCCGGGATGATATGGTCTGCAGCAATACTCAGTTCATCCAGAATGAATTTCCCTCACACCATTACGCCCACAAAAGCCCGAACCATCGATACAAAGCAGGATGGATCCATGCTTCCATGTTGTTTACAACAAATTCTGTACCTATTGGCCAAATATCAACTCAGAAATCAAGAGTTATTAGTCCAGGCAACGTTTTTCTGACCTTCTGCTGTCTAATTTTGGT
>VOQK01029239.1:0-12725 GCA_015052645.1 Benitochromis conjunctus | reverse complement strand
GAGTCCATGCAAATTGTAGCCTCAGTTTCCTGTTTTTAGCTGACAGGAATGGTAGTGTGTCTTCTGGTGCTGTAGCTCATCTGCTTCAAGGTTTGACGTGTTGTGCATTCAGAGATCCACTGGCTATTTGCTTCTGACATCAACCAGACATTTCCTTACAGTGATTGCCTGTTGTCTCTTTTTTGGAGCATCCTCTGTAAACCCTAGTTTACAACAGTTTGTGAAATACTCAGACTGTCCCACCTGGCACAAACAACTATGCCCTGTTTAAAGTCACCACACCTAATTGCAGTGAAGTGTTGCCATGTGATTTTTTGATTATACATTTGCATTAACAAGTAGTTGAACAGGTTTATCCAACAAAGTGGATATAATATGTTTTAGGCCAGTAGACTGTTCAGAGAAATCTGCCTTTCAGAGCCCACCAAAGCTAATCATCATGTGAGCATCCTCCCCTCACTCCCCCCGGCACTCAGATGTAAATAAGATACAAGCATTTCTTCCCCAAATGCTGTCTTCCATATATAATATACACAAACATATAAAGCTGTAGGCGCTCTAATGAACCCCAGAGAGGATTTATTATGGTGCTTGTAATGAGTGGGAGGCCTCAGCCTACTAACTGAGAGATTATAGGATGGACACAGATGATTTAATCATGCAGAAATGGAAGCAGGTCAAGTATATAATCAATATGTATGCTGGTCTGTTAGGCAGAGTAAAACAGCGCCGACAACTTCAAAGGGTTTTCCTCCCAGCTGCTTTAAAACATGTGAAAGAACAAAATAAAAGTACGGTGAATAGAGAAGAAGTGCAACTACATCAAATAGTTTTAAAATAAATTAAAAAAAAGATGAAATTGTCATTATATATGTTTCTATTTTTTTATTAATTCATCTGCAGGTTCAGACCATGAGATTGAAGCGTCTGCATAAACGACTCACTGAGCCTGAGTGGTTTTCCCTAAATAAGGATCCTAATCACAAACAGCCTTATCTACATATGACATATGTACCATCACTGCCCTCACCAGCCACAGTGATGTTATCTGTTACTGTAGGAGACAGCAGCAAAGCACAGAACAAAGAAAGATTAATCAATAGTACAACTCCAAACCCTTTTATCTGGCTATCAAATATAGATTCATGTTGGTTATACATTTTAAATTCCTTGTATGTCGATATATCCGTCTGAAGTAACAGGCACATAGACTTCATGCACAAAGCAGCTGGATGAAGAGATTTTGCTTTAGTTTCCTGGTTGTTTTATAAATTTGCATTTTCGGGAAGGGACTTTGAGAGATTGATTTTCTCTTGTCTAGTGAGTTTGTCAGAAGTCTTACCCTCTCGGCAGCGATCTGTATACGAATCCCTACATACTAAAAAGCATGTCATGCAATGAATGAGTTACTATAGATCCACTGGTCAAGAAAACAACCACCATCATTTCGCTTGATGAAGGTCAGGGCAATCAATACATACATCTTTACCGAACTGAATGGTTTTTTTTTCATAGTCAGCGAAAGTGGCCTGAACCCAAGCCCATGTGTGATTGTCCCATATTGCAGATTTAGGTTGAGAAAAGCTCAGGAACAAAATGCGCTTTGACAAGTTAAACCCTGTGCAGCAACTCCCAAATTTGTACTGCAGAGACCACTTTGTCGCTTTGTGGAGAACACAGCAGAAGCTTAATCCCAGCCTCCTGTGCTAAGGCTCAACAATATGCTGCAGCCAGTACAAAGGAGCCTTGATTGCTGGATCAAAACTGTCACATGCAATAGCAACCTGCCACTGCTTCACCTGCTGAAAGCACAACCCCTCCATCTGTTAGCAACAACAGATGGGCAGCGCAAAACACAAGAAAACAGGGGTGTCAGTTTTACTCAGTGTCAAAACTTTGGGTGATTTTCCACACTGGACTCATTTTGGTCAAATGTCTGAAAGTGTCTCCCTTCAGAACTTTATCTAAATGTTAAGTGAAAGTGTAAGTTGAATAAGGAAAATAGCTGTATTCACTCTTCACTGCCTGCATGCTTGGGTGTTTGGGCTGCTGTTCTTTACATCACTTTTGTTTCTAGTCATCACTCTGGCCCATTTCTTTTCTTGCCCGCCTTCTGCTAGCCAATCAGCCTCTGTCCTGTCTGCTTTTCAGACCCACATTTGTGCAACCCACTTCCTCCTCATCTCTTCCTCAACTGTCCAGTTGCTTCATCTCTGCCACCACCAGCATCTGGACTCATTTCCTACTTCCTACCATTGTTGGACTTTGCCCTGCTACATAGCTTCATCAGAGTCTAACTTCCAAATACTTAATAACACAAACTCTGTATTTCACTAAATCACATTCAGTTCTTTCAAACAAGCACCATTAAAACACAGGGATATCAAACTCATTTCATGGTCACATGCAGCCCACTTTGATCTGAAAGAAAAAGAAGTGCAATTTCCACTTTACATCTCAGTATTTTTAAATGATAAAGAAATATTTCTGTAGTAAATAAATCTGTTAGCATGAATGAATAAATGTGTAAAATTCTTCCAAAACTTTTATTTTTTTAATGACAAAGTTTTAGTAAATTCACAGAAAGTGTCCTATTCTATCTTTCTTTCTTTTGTTGATTCCAAGCTGGGACCTGGAACGAGACTTCCTCTGCACCAAGCTCACAAATCAGCCACTTTAGCCAAAGTCCACAACGGAGGGAAGACCTGTGGTGCTGTTAGTTTGCAGCACCAGGCATTCATCCAGGAGAGAGGAATTCAGAGGCTGTGTCTAACTTTAAGTCATTATATAATTTTTAGCACTTCAGCTTGTACTAAACTTTTGGGAGGGGGTTGTAAAAGAGATGAGACACAGGAGGTCACTTCCTCTCTCTCGCTCTCCATCTTTTTGTCTTTTATAGCTTTCTGGAAACTGTAGCTTTAATTAAAAATTAACACCATCAGATGAGATTAAAACTTTGGGGTATGATATTAAATGTCATTTGACCTTTTTATTCACATTTTACCATTCATGATCTGTGAATTGCAGACAACTTTACTCTTATTTGTTTTTAAATGAAACCAGGACGCTAAACCTTTCTGCGCCTCAGGGTTAGTCCAGTTTCACATAACTAATTAATGATATCAGCTAATGTGGGTCACGCATCATTCTGTGAAATCCATTTTTAAAAACACAATTATTTTAGTTGACGTGTTGCTTACATAGTTCATTTTCACAAATGAACTTATGTGTAATGAAATCCCATGGTCAGCCTGGCAAAGAGCTTTCTGGTTTCACAGTGTGTACAGGAGGATTGCAGAGTAATAGGATATCATCTTTTTTTCATAGGAGGTCCTATATGCATGATAGATTTGTGGTCATTGGACTGCATAGGAACAATCAAATCCATACACTGCAATACAGAACACAATCTTTTTTTAATATCCAGTGTTTTATTTTACTTTAAAAAAGTGAGAGGCATTTCAAAAGTGCACACAAAATACATTATCCGTCAGAAATGAAACGTGATAGAGGTTCATAGAAATATGTATACAAAAAAAAATGGCTCAACTTGGAATACTGATATTGAAAAAAAAAACATTAACACTCGACTCTGTCTGGAATTTTAGGATTAACTTGTCTGAGTGGTACTTTGGATAAAAAACTGGTACTCGGCCAAACACATGAGCAAAATAGGAAGAAGGCACTAACCGACCCGTCGACCACAATCCTCATTGGTTGCCTCAAAAAAAACACTAACATACTAAACTGAATTCTAGCGCTTTTGTACAGGAGTATAGATATTTACAATAGCATTTCATGTTTGCGTAGCACTACTTTGAGGTCATCTCCACAGTTGTAGCATCATTGCCTCCGTTAACGTCATAGTCACCCACTGGCCCGCTGACCAGCACCTTCATGCGGTCGGGGAAGTCATCGAATTTGGGAGAAAGCAGGAAATCGTATAGAAGAGCTGCTGCCACACCGCCACACATTGGACCCACCCAGTAGACCTACAAAGGGACAGCTTCGATCAATGTCTGGCATCATTACAAGACAAAGAAAAAGCCAGATTCCAGTCGTGGTCAAAGGGCTTACTTTAGTCAATCTCTCTAAATGCAAAACAATAGGAAAGCTATAAATGATTAACACATGCAGAACAATTCACAAGTAATTGAGGCATCTGTCTGTTGTGGAATGGACGGACGGATGGATGGATGGATATAATATCCATGCAGAAAAAATGTGAGGTATGCATAAAGTGATTACCCCCCTCTGACTTACCCAGTGGTCTGAAAAATCGTTCAGGATCAAAGCCGGCCCGAAGGAGCGAGCAGGGTTGATGCCACAGCCTGTGTAGCTGATCTGCAGTCAATCAACAACAACAAAGAAGCAACATGAGAGACTATCTTCAGCAGGAGCAGAAACCTGCCGTATCTGCTCCTGGTTCCCTTTTTGCAAGTTATATGTGACTGACGATGACTGTAAAGTGCAACTTACAGCTGCCAAGTGTCCCAGGCAGACTGAGAGGCCAATGGCCAAGGGTGCAGAGCCGGTGACATCACGCCGTCTTTTATCAGTGACCGCAATGACACACAGCACCAGCTGGAAGGTCGCCAAAAGCTCTATGCCTACGCCTTGGCTGGGTGTGACGCCGTTCAGCTGTAAAGTCAAATGAGGAATCCAAAACAACACTTTGTCAGACTTTGTCAGTTAGATAGATTGTTTCCTAGCACAACCACTTCCTATTTAGCAGTAGCTGGCATTGCCCAGGAAGCCTGACAGCAATCTGGCCACATTGATTGTTCATATTTCTTTCGTGGAAAACGTGCTTATTGTGGTTCACATTATGTGGGGCAGTGCAGCTTTTTGGGGTGGGGGGTGGGGCTGGGTGATATCAGGTCCTACCAGTGTTGTTTTGTAGTAAGCAGAGAGCTGTGGGTGCTAATTACAGATTGATGAAGCATTAAGTAATAACTGCTTATTAATTTAAGTCAAGAATTATGGTATTCAAAACCTCAATTTCCAAAAAACAGATTGCCAAAGTACAAGTGGGTGGACACTATATATATTTCAATTTTTTTTTAGCTCTTGCAGCATGGCATACTTTAATAATAATGTGTCATCACTATTCATTAATAAGTATTGACAGAATGTCCCAAGAACCACATAATCAGTGCCAATTGAGCACTTACATCCTCTCAAAAGTTTCGGTTTTCCCTGTGAATGCACCTTAAACACACACTGTTGCATCATTGAATCACAGTGCATTTTTTTTTGCTATTAATGCAGAAATGTTTTAAACTGAAGATAAAGTTTTTACTTACAGTGTTGAGCCCCAGTGCAGTAGTGTTTTCAGGCCGTGTTCCATACACAATGCCACTGGCTAGGGCTGAGCCCAGCATCTGGGCAATAATGTACATGATAGCCTTGAACACACTAATCTGGCAGCTGGCAAGCATCCCGAGGGTAACTGCAGGATTCAGGTGGGCTCCACTGATGTGGCCTAAACTTTGGGCCAGGGTGGCAATGGCAAGTCCAAAGGCCAGTGACACCTTCACCTCTTGGTCTGGATTATCGTTGTTTTTGTTCCCAATAGCTGTGGAGATGCTGAGAAAAATAAAAAGGGTCATCCCAACCAGTTCGGCCAGAACTGCCCTCCAGAAATCCTTGCTCTTGAACTCTCTCATTTTGGCAGCTGTGGGTTTGAGCTGGTCCTCTGTAAGATGTACTCACAAACAACAGCAACAGGCTGCATATATAAGGCCTGGGCTGATAATGGTTAGTGGGCGGGCTTTAAAAAACTGAAAGAGAGGGCCACACTGAATTAATGAGAAATCCAAAAGACCGGGCTCTCATCCCTCCCTCTGCTCCCTCGCCCTCCCTCCTCCTCTCCCTGTCCTCTGGCCCCTCTCCCACTACCTCCCTGTGCCGTACTTTCTGGTCTTTGGACTTTTGTGAGTAATAGAACAGGGTCTTTAAATAGCTACCTCAAAAAGGTATATTTTCCATTAATGCAAACATTTACAGTTTTGTTGTCAAAGTCTCTTATTGTGAGGTTTTCAGAGACAAAACACGTGTTCGCTTTAAATACAGGTTCACAGAAGGAAAATTTTATATATTTAAAGTAATCTTTTCCAATTTATATTCATTTTAAAGTTGGAAAATTATGACTTTGTGTAATTTCATTTTTCTGTGCACTCACACCCTGGACAGCACATAAGGGAGTGGGAAAAAAGACAACTCCTGAATAGTCATTTCAGGCTTCACCCTCCCTCCACTGATAAAGTGTTCAACCTTTATAAGACCACCCGAATGACACTTCACAATCCAGCTCTGAGACACACTTTGAGACGTGGAATAAACAGTGTGATCATCATCAGTATTACAGCTAACAGTGGACTACACTAGTACTTTGGACAACAAGAAAACGAGGACTAATAAATGAGCCATATTTTCAGTCTGACGATAAGTTAAAATATTTTTCATGCCACTAGATTAGGAAACATTTATTTGAGGTGTTTAATCCTTTTTGGCTTACAAATGGGGTACATTTATTATAGATGGCAATAGCAATTCATTAACTGAAAGCATGTTCTCTAAATAGTTATTAGTTATTTTGTTTGCAGAGAGTTAGAGGACCAGCAGAGTGAAACGTCAACTCTGTGAATTGAGCTGCCTGTTACACCTGCCCCCTCAACTCAAGGCTACAAACAGCAGCTGAGCTGCTTTAGCTGGTGAATGTCTGCAGACGATAAATTGCCTGATTTAGTGAAAATCTGTATTATGTTCATTACCCCAAATTATAGATTCCTTTGCGGTACATGTCTGCTAACTTGATATGTTGGACTTCATTCCTCTTCATTTCCCCTCTTTTCCCTTGGGTAGTTTGTATAAAAGTAACAAATAACCACCTAGAAAGTCACTCACAGAAGAAAAACTCAGCTATGTGCCTCCAATATATTTAGAGCTGCTTCTTTTTTAAAACTATTTACCTCCTACCTTATCCTTAATGTCATGATCTCCCAAATGTATTAAAACTAAAGACTTTCAGTTTCACTTCTTCTGTCATTATTTTCACGACAACTTTATTTCTTTTAATCATTCTAGTTTGTGTCAACTTTTAAGTAGCACCAAAATCAGATAAGGAAATACGCCCTTTTATTTAATAAATGTGCGCCTTTGTAATTATTAACTGTTCCAGTTTGTAGTTTTGCATCATATTTGGCACGTACTGGGAGTGACCCGGGACTAATTCACAGCCATTGCGTTAGACAACCTTTGTTTTAAGGGAATGTTGACATTCGATGACTGTAATCAGTCTCTGTAATATTATAAAGTAAAAATCTATTTTCACCTGCTCCCTTCTTCCCAAGAGATTGGCACAGCGGGTCGCTCTACATATTTGATTTGACGCTGGATGCCCTTCCTGACCCAACCCCCAAAGAAGTTTGTAAAAATAGACTGGCTGAATGGATGTGCATTAATTACTGGTGGTTGCACTGCATTTAAACCACAATAAATCATGACTAATGGTTGAATTTCTGTTTTTACTGGAAAATATACTTTTTGGACATCTATCAGTGTGTCATATCTGATGATAACGATCGCTGTGACTTTAGTAATTTTATGTAACACTTTTGCAATATGTTACAGAAAGTGATGACTGTCAATGAGTTCCAGCTTCCCGCCCATCAAAAATAGGAGCAAACATTGAACCTTTGAACTCTGCTAATTTTTGTGTATTAGATCAAACCAGATCAAATCTAATGTTAAATCGCAAAATTATCTTTAGAATTTTTGACTGAAACCACTAAAACGTGCTCTGATTTTCAGGAACATGCGAACAGAATGACATATAATATATATAATAATGATATATCTACCCAAAATATATTTTTGTTTGAAAATGCTGATATAGTTCATAGGACATTGTCTTCTGAAGTGTTAGGCTTAGATACAAGAAAATGTATTACATTTCTCATTTCAGTTTAATGCTTTATTTAGCCAACGCTTACCTTACATTTTGATTTGAATCTGGGGAACGCCTGACACCAGGATGCGCTGTGGGAAGAAGGCAAGCTGTTGGAGGCAGGGCAACAGCTGTTGGGTAATGTTCTGCTGGGAAATCTTGGGGCACAACAACAATGAGTTTGAGGTGTTGACTTGGCATCCAAATTTCCTAGATCTCAATTTAATCAAGCAGCTGCGGGATGTGCTGGACAAGCAAGTCCATCGAGGCCCTCGCAGCTTGGACGACTTAAAGGATCTGTTGCTAACATCTTGATGCCAGATACCCAAGCATACCTTCATGGGTCCAGTGGAGTCCATGCCTCCATGGGTCAGAGCTGCTTTTGCACTAAAAGGGGGGACGAACATTAAAGTACTGCAGATGGCAAAAAATGAAATAATTTCCTTTTTTCCGTTGTAAAATATTAGCATTAAACCAAAACTGCAACTATGAAACTGCCTGATGAACCGCTATGTCCATTTAGTCTTTTCATAAATATTCATAGGGAGTATAAAGATTCAACTGCTTTCATTTATCAGAGTGAGAATTTACACGATGTGTCTGATAATGGATGCTAGTCAACAGGAAGCATTTGTCGCTGCAAACCAGGATGAGTAAAGTAAAACTCCCCTTTAACAGAGCAAAACCAAAACTATTTTGCCTCAGTATCATTGTGTGACAATAATTGTTCTTACTGAATATGTCCAGTATTGAAATTCCAAGGAATGTGATTAAGGTGTATACATTCCAGAGGGTTTCGAAAGACTGCCAGGTAGTTCAAGTTTGATTATGACTCTCATATCTTTGAACTCAAGTAAACAATTTGGTTTTAGTGTTAGCCTGACAGCGCTGGCACTGAAGACAGACTGTCTTACTCTGTCTTTGTTTTAAGTGACATTTAATCAAAGAAATACGCCTCCAGAAGTTAAGAGTAGAGATTTAACAGAGGATCAGTTCGCCAAGGAAAATTTATCACAGCTATAGGTCCGATAGATATAATTTTTCATGATTGTTTACTGCCTCTGTTATGTACTGGTGCAAAGTGTTCCAGGACAGGTGCAGTAGGAGGGCAAGGTTGAGAAATAGCGAAGCACAGAATGAATTGTGTGCATGCACGAGCGGTTAAAGTGCAGTATATTCATGGCCAGAGAAGTGCAGTGCTCTAGCAGCACAGTCAAAATGAAATTTGAATCCCATCAAGCCCGGCCTCACTTACAGTCTTTCATATGAGCTTCTATTAGTCCCAGCTTTGTGAGACAGAGGCAACCCAGTAACATTAGCAATGACTTACTAACGTTTAAAAGAACCAAGTTGATGGCTGGTTAGAGACCTAATGAATGATTTATTAATCGCTGTTTGTCACATTGGATAAAAATGTATACTTTCTTCTACTAGTGCTGTCTTTTGTCCAATATTAAAATTGAAGGAATGACATGAATTTTAACCAGATTTACAAAGTTAGATAAAGAAAGGCAAACAGTGACATGTTGCCAACAGTCAGTACATAAACCTATAGCATCAGTGTCCAAGAGTGAGGGTTTCTTTCCAGATGGAAACTGTCCAAAAGAAATACAGGAGCGGATTTAGGTAAAGCGGTGACGTAAAAAGTTACAAGCGTAAGCTCTTTGGTTTGAAGAACAAGAAGACACAAACATCTGTTAAAGGAGTTAACGCTTTATTGTCATTGAAACTCAGGAACTTACTTTACATCTTCATATATAGATCTGTATGCATTATGCAGCAGATTTGTATAGAAGCAGCTTTGTATGACTCACAGTTCAAAGTGATTCTTATTCAGCTCATGCTGGACCTTGCTTCAGCCCCTCAGCTAAGTTGTTTTAGCTCCTCTATCTTTAATGCCACTCTCCCTTTGAACAGCAGGTGGATGTGGCTTCTGTGCTCTTAGCTGTGTCTGGGAAAGCTCAGGCAACACAACAGTCAAGCGATAACATTGATCGATGGAGATTTAACGTCTTGAGACTGTATGCTTTTCTCCTTGCAACTTGTTGTGACAATGCCCTACTCTCTGTTTCTACATCCTCTCATTAGGAGCCAGAAGTGAAAACGTGAAAAAGTGAAAATATAAAAACTGAGTGTTTAGAGCAGTAGTGTGAATCCTGAGCTTTTTACGTTACATTCTTACGTTTTCTGGCCTCACAGTTTGAAACTTTGGCCATGTTTAATCTGAGCAGTCACCAGCGTAACAGCATATACAGTATGCTGTTACAGGAAATAAGGAAAAAGTGCAAAATTTTAACCAAAAGCAGTCGTGACCAACATCATCTCTTTGGATTGTGTAAACTCACAAGTCATGAGTAAGTATACATACGGGGAGTTCATGTAAGGAAAGAAAAAAAAGCTTAAAATGAATCATATGGCTTAGTCATTGTATTCTAACCCTGCATGAATTTCATTCAAAACTATTGCAATACCCAGATGAATATTTTAACCAAACCCCTCAGTCTGATGTGTTACCGAAATGAACAATAATATAAATTAATGAAAAAGAAAAAGAAAAAACACTGTATAAAAAGTAACAAAAACCCAGTGTATTTATACAAGCTTTGTGGCTTTGGATTCTTTATTTTTTCTGTCTGATAAGAGCCATTTGAGGATATATCTTCACATAGAAGGCAAACATTAGGATATATTTTGCTGTGACCTGTTTTGACAGAAATGTAAACGATTCCAGAAATCTTTCACAGTTTACAGTACAATAAATGTATCTGCACCTTATCACAGTTTCTGACCACTACAGTTTCACGCTGATATTGTCCCAAAATCATACCTGCACGAATCATACCTTCATGTCATATCAGACTGAACTTTGATATGGTCTGACCACCAGCAGAAGAATGTGGAAAACGTGTAAGGTTAAAAAAAAAAAAGACAAAAATGGTAAACAACACTAAAAAGCTCTGTGTGGGAGATTTATGTAAGAGCTGGAGTAGAGTTGTAATGAGCACCTTTAAGATTTTCTAGCTAATTTACTGTAAATGGGAAAGTTCATGGCGCGTTTGATTATTGCATCTCTTTTTGTTTCAATTTGAAGGTGGTGCATAGCAGAGAGTGTGCCCCTGTTAGACCATAAAATCCCGTCCATGTGACATAAAACTGCTAAAAATCCTCTGAATTACACTGAAAAAGCAGTGAATCACAAGAAGTAGTGGAAGTGGGAGTTCTTCATAATTCTCCCTCCCACAGCCCAAAGACATGGCGTCATCATCCACAGGTGTGAATGTGAGCACGAGTGGTTGCCTGTCTGTGTTAGCCCTGTGACAGAGTGGTGACCTGTCTATGGTGTATTCTGCTTCCCGCTCCACAACAGCTGGGTGATTGGAGGTGATTTGTCAGCAAAGAGTGGGCGTAGTTTTGCCTTTTTCTTGTTTCCCCTACAACAAGAAATTGGTGCAACAAACTGAAAGGGTGGAACATTAAATCAAACTGTGCGCATGCTCTGAGAGTTTGCTGGGAATGCTGTGGGTTAGCGGCTGAACAAACAAACTGTAGTATAAAAATTTGAGGAGCGAACATAACACAGAAAAGCAGTGACCCGCGAAATAGCCTGTGACAGTCAGGAACTCATTTTACTAATTGCTAAAATGTATCTAATTATTGTTTGGTCACAAAGGGGAAAGCCGATAAATTAGTTCCTAAGCACATTTTTCTGATTTCATGGATATAGAGTGGTGATTCTTCACATTGATGACGAGGGGAATTTGGAAGGAAGCCAAAAGGCCGATGAAATGATTTCCAGGGTTTTAGGCTGTTTAGCTTGTGTTTGACAGGGTGAGGCATTGTCCAAAAAACATCCAGTTGCACACTCACACGCTCTGAAATCATCGCTGGTGAAAAGGCTCCTTCAAAGGCTCCTATTCATTCCTAGTCGACAGTAGCATGGCGGGGAAAATCACAATCATGAGACTACAGCTGCATAGTGAGATTGGGTCAGTGAACACTTGAGCTAACCCAGACCGGACTATCAGTTATGTAACAAACACAAAGCATAACAATGTAAAAAAAAAGAGGCATGGCTAAAATTAGCCTTCAAACTGCAGAATAATCAGAAATATAACATGATAACATCAACTCTGGACTTGTGGCATATTTTAAAATAGGAATTTAAAACTGAACGCTTGCCTATTAATTATTATGTTTTATTTTGGAGACAACACGAGCAAAACAGCCCCTTGTTCAGCTATTGTTGCAGAGGAAAGCTGAATTATGCCATTCCAGAAATTTCCTGCTTCCTCCCGGATCATTTGTATTTGTTTACAAAATATCCAAAGTGTAATTTTACTTTAATGTTTTTTTTAGCTTATCTGACTTCCACAGTGGAAATGTAATTAGTGTGCCATAAGGAGAAACTATTTACTTGCACAGCCATCATAGGATATCCTTTTATCTTTAACCAATTTCCCTGCAGGGGCTGATGAATTTTTAAAAATATTTTTGTGGAGAACAGTATAGATTTGAGATTACTGAATCTGGCGTGACCATTTGTGAAGAACTGATTTTGTTATAACAGTTCAATTCAATTCAATTCAATTCAATTCAATTCATTTCAGTCCAGCCTAGAATGAATGCGTGAACTAGATTTTTAGCGTCACTCTGAGTCAGGATATTTCAAATTTTAGAGATATTGTGCAAATGGAAGAAAGCAGTCCTACATATTTGTTTAATCTGTGCATTGAAGGACATATCCTGGTCAAAAATTGCTCCAAGGTCCCTACAG
>VOQK01029237.1:2693-14018 GCA_015052645.1 Benitochromis conjunctus | reverse complement strand
ATCAGCTTTTTTGTCAATTCAATTCAATTTTATTTATATAGCGCCAAATCACAACAACAGTCGCTTCAAGGCGCTTTAATTTATTTCCAATTTATTTCTTTTTTCTTTTTTTTTTAAAAAAAAAAAAGAGTAATTTTCTGGCTATTATTTCATGGTTCAGCTTTTAAAGGGCTACTAAAGAGGACTAACTTCCCATTTTTATGTGCGTGCATCAACGCAGGAAGCATCCAGGCAGGGTTTAGATATGTTTAGGGAGCATTCAGTATGAGGTGGCAAACATTTCAGCCAACTCACACACATTAACTTCACTGCACACTTGCTACAGCTGAAGTATGTGTGCATTTGTACATGTCTAACATAAAATGTAGTGTACCAGTATATGAAGAGGGTTCATTTTGCTTTCTCGGTGTAATTAGACCCAATCAGTGTTTGAGTTACTGCCAAAAACTGAGAGAAATGTTAGATTTGCTGTTATATTCTGACTGCCTCTGCCTGCATGTTAAGGACACATTTCACTTGTGCATGTCTTTACATGTGCAAAATATGCTTTGAACACACTCATTGATCCTGTTGCTGTACTAAGAACAGAGGAAACACTGCTGAACAGCCAGAAGTGACAAATAAGACTTCAGCTCCTTGATATATTTGATTGATAATCATTCAATTCTAAGCTAAGTATTGTCAAGTTTTCTGCCATACCACAGCAAATATGACTATGCTCCTCTCTTAGTGCATACGGGATTACACTTACATGCAGGTGTGCTATATGTGCCTCTAAATCACATGTCCTCTGGCAGCTTGTGTTGAAGCCACAACTAAATAAAACCACCACCACCAGTGTGACACGTGTTTTCCAGTGATTTCCATTGTGAGTCTATCAAAATTGTTGGAGTGGATTCACAGTTTTGCTTAGATCTCAGACGTTGTCATGAGGCATTGTTAGGGCAGTTCTTGATCTGCATGTAGGTAATGCACACCTTAAAAACAAGTTAGATTCAAAAGAATCTGTCCAGGAAGGGTCATACATTATATGGACAAAAGTATTGAGACGTCTCTTACTCTTTGATTTGAGGTGTTTTCAGCCCTATTGCCACAGGCGTATAAAATCAAGCACCTAACCATACAGCCAGTCGTGATAGATGACTGCTCATCCCTGGGCTTGGTTCTGCTTCTTGTTAAAAGACAGTTTTCCTTCCCACTGTTGCCAAGTGCTGGTCATGGGAGGTGGTTTTCTCTGTATTATTGTAGGGTGTTTACCTTAAAATAGAAACCACCTTGAGGTAGCTGTTGTGACTTAGTGCTATATAAACTGAATTGAATTAGACTGAACTGAATACAGCCTACGTTTACAAATATTTGAAAGTGAATCAGTCTAAACACCTTGCTGAAACTGAGCGTGGTGCTGTTATGGGACGCCATTGTTACAACAAGTATGTAATGATCATGTAACGCTTCAAAGCAGGTTTCACTGAGTGCTTAGGTGCATAGCACCAAGTCACCAACACTCTGCTGAGTTTCCAACCTCCTCTAGCATTAACATCAGCACAAATACTTTGCAGCAGGAGCTTTGTGGTATGAGTTTCCTTGGTTGAACAGCAGTACTTTTGCATATACCGGTATGACCTAAAAATAATCGTAAACATTTTCACCTGAAACCACGTTTATATGTCAAGAAGAACTTTGGTACCCAACTAATAAGAAAACACCTTTTGATCAAGTGTGCAGCGACTGACAGTGACATGCATTTCTAAAACACACACATGCTTAATAACCCATATGTGGAGTGGCTGTAGCTCAGGAGATAGAGCAGGTCACCTACTAATCCGTAGGTTGGTTCAATCCCCGTCTGCTCCAGTCTGCATGCCAAATATCCTTGGGCAAGATACCCACAGATACAAGATACCCCAAACTAACCCCCGCTCTCCAATGCATCCACTCGAGTATGAATGTGTCTGAATGTTAGATAGAAAGCACTTACATAGAAAGAGAAAAACAGGCTTGTGTGAATGTGTGTGAATGTATGAAGCGCTTTGAGTCCTCAGTTAGAGTAGAAAAGCGCTATATAAGAACCAGTCCATTTACCATTTACCATGCTTCCAGCAAATCTCCATAAAACATGGCAGACTTTGCAGCATTTAAATGGACTCAGGTGCACTTTTAAGAAATCTAGGTTCTCTAGTATGATATGCTGAGCTTAGCGCAATCTAACCTGGCCCCCATTGAGAAGGGCCCCACAGACATGGAGGACATATTCTCCACTCCGTGTGCCACACTTCTCAGCAAGGAACTGCGTACTTCAAATGCTTCAGTCAGTCTGCATCAGACTCAACGCCTTCACAGTGTTCACTTTCCCGCCATGCTAAACTTAGTCGCCCCCTTGTATTCATAATTGCCATCTCATGAATCTTTAAATAATGATAGACAGAGGCCTGGAAGACTTAATCCACAAAACTGAACTGTAAAGGAAAGTATGAGTCTTTTCATGGCAAATGAATAAATAGTCCCAGCTTGTATTTGTGTAAGTCTAACAACATACTCCTGTGTTGCCAGTTTTAGCAATAAAACCTTTTTGATTGTGTGTGTTGGTCAAAAAAATACAGAAACATCAAATGGACATAGCAATTATGAGGGTTTGTGAGATATGTTTGAAATTTGGACACATCTGGTCATGCCTGAAAAACACTGAAGTGCATGGGTAAAATGTGTGTGTGTGTGTGTGCATCCACCTCTATGGACAAATGTGTAACTGTGCGTGTGTAAAAGTGAGGCACTTTCTAAATATGACTCGTGCAATCACTCGCATGCTTTATAGCCCGTCGCTGCTGGCGGTTGACTCCTGGGTGGACACACACCAAGCCTGTGGGCTAACAATCACTGCGTGACAGGATGAGAGGCACGTGTGTGTGTGCGCGCTGTTGTGCGAGTGTGTGGTTGGACTTCCTCCTCTCAGCCCTCCACCACTCATAGATTTAGACGTTGTTATTATTTTAACATAGTTAGCAGCTGTGTTTTGGTGGCGAAAGATGGTAATCATCTCACGGCCGCAGGGCTTTCTGATGGCTGAGGTGTATTTATAACGGTGGGGAGTTTCAGTCTACTTTCTCATGACACAACACAGATCTGGAAGCTTCTCAAAGTCATACTCTGTCAACCTTTGTGTCAATCTATTTAGCCTGAAAGAGTAGTTTGGGGCAAATCATTAAACTACATTAATATGTCGGTTATGCTTCAATTTCAGTGTAAATGTACAGGAAGAGTTGGTCCTGGAAAAAAAAACTTTAAATGTTCATTAGTAACAGAGATGCGCATGCTTCTTGTGCCAAAAATAATGCATCAAACTCAGCGTTCTTTTAACAGTTATTCAAACCTCATGGATAGATGTACCATGCTCTCCCTTAGGTTTTTTATTTTTTTTTATTTTGCCATCATCACAAAACAAATGACTGTATTTCTGTTGTGTTTTGGTGACTTTTCTTTTAACTGGTTAACCCCAAGGGACAACCTCCAGAGTGAAGTGACCATATGCTTCAGAAGTCGGTAAATCCCCTTAGGCTCCCATGTTAAAATCTCCTTCAGTTTTTGTCTCTATGACTTGTTACCTCCCTACCTATGTTTATACTGCTGGTGCCTTTTTAGATCATTTTAATTGCTTGTCTGGCTAATATTGTGGTTTGTTGCATGGTACAAATCATCCTGGGCATTAAACTTAAGTTTTGGTAGCCTATCAACTAGCCTGATATACTGCTAATTAGCTGATATGTATCAAAGTTTATGGATGCGGGATGCTAGTCAAGCTTGCTGATAACTGATAACTTTGCACTCCATGCTTTCATCCAAACATGGTACCTTCTGGTTCCATTAACAAACATGGCTGCAGGAAGAACGCTAACACCAACGCTTCAACATGCAGGCTCTTGAAACCAATGGGCTAGGTTCATTGTTTATGTTGTCAGTTCCTGACTTTGGTAGCATCCTCCTCTCAGGCCATCTACTTTACAGAATTAGAAAATAAATTTTCCCCAGAATCACACCTACTATAAGAAATTTTACCAATGGACAGCTTCTCAGGCACTGACCAGTCATGGTCCCCCAGCCCAAAGGATACAGTGAGCAGTTGTGTTTTTACAAGCTCTTCTTATTTCCCGTTTCTTCTTTGTTTGTTACAGCTCTCAGCTTTAACTACTTTTTAGTCACTCTTTCCATTTTTAGTTGGATCCTTGCTCCTTTGACAAATGTAGAGTGTCTGTTCAGGAAGCTGCTTGTGTCCAGAACACAGTCTAAGGATGTAGGATGCTGAATATATTTTGCTGGAAACAAGTAAGTGATTAGTAAATGGACCAGTTCTCTTCCACACTAACACTTTTTTCTAGCCTTCTTCTACCTAAGTGCTTTTCTGTCTAACATTCACACTCCAATAAACACACTGAAGAGCATTGGGGTTAGTCTCTTGCTCAAGGATACTTTGACATGCTGACTGGAGCTGCCAAGGATCGAACCACCAACCTTCCAATTTGTTAATGACCTGTTCTACCTCCTCAGCTACAATGTGGCAAAGCCTTTCCCACAAAGCCTTTCCCATTTTCAGTTTATTTGGGATACTTCTTGCATACATCAAAGAGGCACCCTCAGGATACAAAATTATATTTTAAATCCTGATTTACAGATTATATGAATTTTCTTTATGTTTGTTTTTATATGTTCTATGTGCTGAGATATCTATTTATTTTAGCTGAATCAGTAGCCAAAAACACCATGAGTGGTTTCAAATGCACAGCTTACAGGTTGCACCAGCTGGAAAGAGGGTTGGTGCCAATGCTCTGCCCACTCTGGAGGAAAGGGAGTGGGTGATGACAAGTGACAGAAATATGGGCGAGAGCGATATATCACTCAGTCAGACTGTTCCTAAACTCCCTTAAACAAACATGTCTACTGGACTATGTACAGTAGAGGGTCACACTTCAAAGAAAGTAATTGGTCTGAAAACTTGCCTCATGTTTGGCAACAGTCTCCTTGTCTTGCTTTTACTACTTGAAACTTCAACTGCTCTTGACCTCAAGTCCCTCCAAAAATTCACTGGATTTCAGACCAGATTCCAGACCCACATTTTGTTGCTAGTCTGTCAGTTTTAGTTATCACCCACTCATTTAATCCTCCCCCTTTTTCTCTTTTTTCCACATTTCACATTTTCCTCCCACAGGTTTCCTCTGCAGTGTTTCTAGCTAGAGGAGCGGTTCACCTCGTTTGTTTTCGTGTAAAATGCTGACACAAAGAAGAACACTGACTTGATTTCTGTCCTTGCAGGTTTAACTTTTTTTTTCATCTGCAGGTGGAAAGCATTTTAAGGATGATGAATTCTGGCTCTGCACCTCCCACCAGCCAAACTCACTCGCACACACATACTGATCCCAAAGTCAAATTATGGGCTTGGCAACCCTCCCTCTCCTGCTGTTTTGTTGGTAACCCACATGCAGAATTTCAGCGCCAGCAGAGTGTTGCAGAGGGTCACTGTTTCCCACAGTCCCCCAAGAGTCACAGACTTTCTCCTGATCCTTTGCTGTTGGTCCCCATTCAAAAACAAAATTTTCCACTTATACCAAAAATAGTTGTCTGAATGGTGCCCATGCTTGCCTGGAGCCCCCCTGTTGGTTACGGTAGGCTGAGTACACACAGTGAATCCTAATAGTTAACATATTCATTTTTGTTTTTTTCCGTAACGAAGAAGAACTCAGTTTTTAAGTTAAAGTGTGAAGAAGGACCGAGTGGGTTATTCTTGGGTGTTCTGGAGATTGCTGCATGTACAGCGAGTGGTCATGTCTCTAAAAAGAGAAGAGTGATGGGGACAAGGAAGGCATTATATGATCTTCAATGCCACTATACAGTATAGCAGTTCACTAAAAATATGCAATTTCATGAAATAACATGATGAAAAGGTAACATCGAAACATAATGTGGTTTAAGGACTATTTTGCCACACTAGTCTTAAAAAGCATTGTTCATTGTTTAAAAGCATCTCCAAAAAGATTCTTGGTTCAGAAACCTTAGTAGAGTTTAAGTTTATTTAAGAGTATAATTCAAAGCTTTGAATTAGGCATCACCATGATGTGTGGTTGTTTCTTTAACACTTTGCAATCTAAGTCATTGTTGGTGGTAACCCTCGAGTATGAAGGCATTAGAGAAGGGTTTATAGAGAATGGTCCAAAGAATAGAAAATCTGCATGCACCAATGCACCCTTGGCAGTTCCCTTGGTGAAAATGCTTTATTCATGTCAGAGGTCAGAGGAGAAGCAGCAGAAGACCACATTGGGTGCTAAAAACAGGTAAAAACAAGAAAATGAGGCAACATTTAGGACAGGCTCAAACTGGCCAATAAAAGATTGGATGAATGTTGACTGGTCTGATTTCTGCTCTGACATTTGCATGATCTGGAGACCGTACTCTGCCTATGCAGTCTCCAGATCTCAAGCTAATAGAGCACCTTTGGGATGTGGTGCAATGGGAGATTTACATCATGGATGTGCAGTCAACAACTCTGCAGCAACCAAGTGATGCTGTTATGTCAATATGGTCAAGAATCTCTGATTAGTGTTTCCAATGTCTTATTGAATCATTGCTGCAAAGAATTAAGACCATTCTGGTACTTACGAGATGTACCTAATTAAATAACTGGTGAGTGTATCTAGTGCTTAACACAATCTCAGCAACACTTTTGCTTTACACAGAAGAAATTACTTTTCATTGCGTGTCTGCGTATATAATCAGATGCATTGTTCTTATATTCAATATCTGTGGATATCATCAAATACTCTGACTAAATGAATACTTTGACAAACATGAGTTTTGCTGCTCTTGATGTTGCATTTTGTGGTCTGGCACCACAGTGCAGGCAGTTGAAATTTATACCTTGTGTGATGTCACAAGAGGTCATCCAAACCCTGCAGTATGTTTGTGCAGCTACCTGGTTTTGGAGTGGGGGAGTCAGTAAACAGGTAAAATGCTACAAATAGAATCTATAGCCACTTAAGAATATAGTCTTGAGGGAGGACAGCCTGCTCCCGGGTCTGCGTCAGCACTGACCTTTTTACTGTTTGCTAAAGGGATTTGATTTCACCTCTACTTCTCTAGGTTTTACCTTTTTTTTTCAACATTCACACATGAGCCATCTGAGGATAAAATGGCAGTTTTGTCCAGGAAGGCGAATCTGTGGTAGCTCAGGCATAGCCAAAACGATATCACACACAAATGATATGAGGGAAATAATGGGTTTTTGTAGATACAAAATTTGCATCTCACCTCATTAAAGAAGCATGTCTAATTTTAAATAACGCATTTTGATCAGTGACTGTATATCATTTTCTACAGTTCTGTTCATATTCAGATGCTCTTTGCTCCATCATCCTGTGAACCAAAGCATATCTGCAGGTATCCCACCACTGGCTGCTTGCAAAATATAAATATTTTTCCCTGTGACTTGGACAAGTGCCATCTCTTCACACTTCACTGTCAGTGCTGCAGGTTCAAGGCCTCATGAACCTGCAGCACCCTCTGCTGGCATTATATGGTGAGACCTCAGTACTTATCATCCGATGACTTTGAAGAGACTAACAATGGCACCAACTCAGTTAAATTAAATGTTATTTATATAGCACCAAATAACAATAACATTGCCTCAAGGCAACTGTTGTTGTGAAGGCTTTCTATTCTACGGTAAAAGCCTTACAATAATAGAGACAAAATCCCAACAATCAGATGACCCCCTATGAGAAAATGCTTTGGCAAAAGTGGGAGGGTAAAACTCCCTTTTAACAGGAAGAAACCTCCAGCAGAGCCAGAGTCTAGGAGGTGCGGGCATCTGCCATGATCAGTTGGGGGTTAGGTGAGGAAGTGAAAGATATGCCCTGAAAGAAAGCCAGAGACTAATGATTAAGTGTAGAGTGGCGTATAAATACACAATGAAAGTGGGGGTGGCAAAATGGGAGTGAAAAAAGGTGAATGAAGAAGAAACACTCATGCATTGTGGGAAGCCCCCAGCAGCCTAGGCTTACTGCACCATAATTAATGAGGATTCAGTATCAAATGATCCAGCCCTAACTATATGCTTTATCAAAAAGGAAAGTTTTCCTTTTCCTAATCTTAAAAGCAGAGAGGGCATCCGTCTCCTTATTCCAAACTGTGAGCTGGTTCCATAGAAGAGAACCCAGAACACTGAAAGCTCTTTCTCCCATTCTGCTTTTAAATACTCAAGGAACCACAAGTAAACCAGTGATCTGAGAGCGATGCGTTCGATTGTAGTGATATGGTACTATGTGGTCTTTAACCTCCTAAGACCCGAACTCGTTCATGGCATGCATTTTTAATTTCTCTTTGCTATTTTGGCTGATTGGGACCTGATGAATGTAAAAACAAAGAATTACCTGATTTTTCTTTCCTGATTTTTGTTTCTGAGAAAAATGAGATCCACATAGGAGGACATTCGTTTTAAATTTCGATCGAACAGTGGCAGTATAATGTCCTCGTAAGTGGATATCAGGCCCTTGTAGAGCAAAATTTTGTATTTTGGTTTAGACAACCCAAAATGTGATGTCCACATATGTGGACACCAGGTCCTAGGAGGTTAAGATAAGATTAGAGGAAATTAGAGGTTATCCAGGTCTTTATATTGTGGCAGCATGAGGTGGTGTATGGAATAGATATGGAAAAGAGTAAAGAACCAGTGATGTCACATACACGCACCAAAAGGCCGGCGGGCAATTGAAAGCTTAAAGCTCTCACAATTTAATGGAAACCCAACAACGCCACCCTGGGAGTTTCACCCAGAGAATACTGAGTTGAGACTATGTTAATTATCAAGAAGGCACTTAGGTCCTTTATAGTAAGGACGGAGACATGGTTCAATATAAGAAAGAAACAACTTATTGACACGTCTTTAAAATATCACATAAAAGAGCCAGTGAATCAAGACGGACACACACACACACACACATATTACACACATATTTTTTTTTTTTTTTAAACCACAACCTCTGTGGTCAGCCCTGCTGCAGAAACACACCGGTGATCCACAGCTAGAAGAAGGGCCTCCTTCAACACATTCAAAAACCAGATGTTCAAACACAAAATAAATTAAACCTTCAATTTAGAGCAGACAGCTTTGCAATATCAGTCATACACATGACTGCTCCAATTAAATAAATCCATTAACATGCTCCCATATATTGCATGTATGGCTCACCCGCTTTTCTAAAACATCCAACTTCCAGTGAGACGGCAAAACAGAGCAGAAAGAAAAGACAAGCAAATAAGGGGAATATGAAAGGAAAGGTAAAGCAGCAGCACTTGTGTGCATGTAGCCTGGAGAAGCAGTAGCACCCCACTATAAAACAATCATCTGCCCAAATTGTAAACGACATGGGAGGCTGCTGCAGCTGCAACCAGCAACCGAGGGGAATCTTCAGGAAAAATAATTGGCAGGTGAGCTCTGTAACAGCTAGGGAAGTCAGGTGACCGAAGACCCGGCTGCAGATGGCAACAGGTGAGCAAGTCAGGGATGCTCAGATGGCAGCTACTATTTATAGCAGCGGCATCTAATGTGATTGGCTAATAGGGGGATTTAAAAATAACAGTATTGAAATAAAATATTCATTCGGCTACAATCTCTTGAAGGCATTCCTGTAGTTTAACTAATTGGTGTTTGTTATCTGGCCTCATGTATAGACAAAGTTGGGTATCATCTGCATAGCAGTCAAAAAATACAACCTATGCCTTCTAGTGATAGTGCCTGGAGGAAAACATGACTTTGGACGATGAGGTCAGTTTCATTCATATGATCATTAATAAGAAAATTGTCATGACCAGTGACAAATAGCCATGAGTACCAATCACAGAGAGTTGAAGAACGGCTTGTCACAGCATTGAAAAATGGTGAAAAGATGTACTCTCAGGCCCTATCTTCGATTCTGTTCCCTTTTCATGTAAATGGCCTTCTTGAATCCACAGGTGTGGATTTCAAATCGTCATTTTATTTCATTTGGTTACTTATTGTTGTTACTGTGTTGACTTACATTTTTATTACATCTTTATTCTGACATATATGATGGTCACTGGCAATCCAACTATAACATTTAGCGGGTTAATAGATTCCCATGAGTGGAGCTCGCGCAGGCACTGGGTAGGGCAGCTTGGGGGTCCTTAGATTTAATTGGCAGACAGTGCGCGAGTGGCCTGCAGAGTGAATCCCCGCTGAACTGAAGTGCTTGTGTGTCTGCAGGTGAGCACACGTGATGTAAGCAGAGTGATGTAGCTGTATAAGAAATGTGTTTGAGGATTGTTCCCTTATGAACATAAGCACAGCGCTAATGTTGGAGTTTGCCGTTTAAATGACGTACATGAACTTGTGCGAAACTGTTTCACCTTGTAAATTGTCAATAAGGGGATCAAAAGTGTAATCACCAGCAGTCTGCTACATTATAAGTTGTGTAAACATACAAAGGGTGCAGAATATTGTCAGTGTGAACAATACTGAGTATATGGTTATTCTGTCAGCACAAGTTCTGAAACAACATAAGGAGTTGGTTGCAGCGGTCCTGTGTCATTCAGTGCGCAGGCGGCCTGCAGAGTGCAGCCTCAGAGTTGAAGTACTTCTGTTTCTGTGTTTGCAGAACAAAAGACAAGTAAAGGAAAACTATTATAAACTCATGCGGTGTGCAACGCATTCTCTAGGTGCCTTCTTGTCTTTGACACATGTCCAGCTGGGATAACCACATTTACTCAGGGCCTTCTTGATGTGACGTTCTTCTGCTTCCCTGGCTGCTGTGTCTGTGGCGATGGGGTTCACTCTGTGTTGTAGTAGCCTCCTGATGATATTCAGTCTGTGCTCCAGTGGATGATGAGAGATATACATGAGATACTGATCTGTGGCACTTATTGGTTAACCATACACATTGACTTTTAAATTCATTATTGATGGAAATTTTACAGTCTAAGAAAGCTCGCTCATGGCCCACTGTTAGTCAGTGGTGCTAGTTTTGTACTTTGTGCAAATGTATTGTTTGTATGGTTAAAGATACCCGTTGTTAGCCAAGACTGAAGAAGTCGCTTAGATAAGTTACAAAATATTTCTCCCACTGAAAACATAATGTACAGTTGAACAGAATCAGCTTTCTGAGATGATTTGTCATCTCACAGTTATTATTTGTCTATTATTTGATTCTAATGGATTCATTAGAAATGTTCCAAAACATTGTAGTGTTTATGTAGTGGATGAGGTCCAGGATTGGCTCCAGCTACACTTAACCCAATTACCGGGGGGGGGGGGGGGGGTTACCCTCC
>VOQK01029234.1:35855-53281 GCA_015052645.1 Benitochromis conjunctus | reverse complement strand
TAAAACTTTTAAAAAAAAAACCAAAAAAAAAAAAAAAAAAAAAAAGGAAAAAAAGAAAAAGAATAAATAACAATGTGCAGTATTCAGTGCAAATTTCATAAATAATGTCCTGGGCTGTGGGGATTCTGCCACATCAACATCACTGCCATTCAAATGACAACAAAATGAAGTGAGCTTACACAGATCCTGTTCTTTATTTAGACATTAAAAGGTGCTCGGTGCATCATGGGAAGCCCCCAGCAGTCTAGGCCTATTGCTACAGCATAACTAGGATCACCTGATCTAGCTCTAACTCTATGCTATATCAAAAAGAAAAGTTTTAAACCTTTTAAACTTTGTGATATAATTATTCAAGATTTTGTATGTGAGAATTTTAAATTCACTTCAGGGAGCTTTTAGAGTGACCTGATAATAATCGAGCCGAGAAGCGATAAATGAACAAACTAGTTTTTCTGCTCTGATGATCTCTCTGGTGCAGGATGTTTCTAATTTTAGAGATATTGTGCAAATACATGAAATCAGTTCGCATATTTGTTTAATGTGTGCATTGAAGGACATATCCTGATCAAAATGACTCCAAGATTCCTCACAGTGTCACTGGAGGCCAAAGTAATGCCAGCACAATAATCTCAGTTTTATCTAAATTTTGAAGCAGGAAATTACAGATCATCCAGATCTTTACGTCTTTAAGACATGTCTGTATTTGAACTAGTTTATTTAAATAATCTGGCTTCATCGACAAATAAAGCTGGGTATCATCTGCATAGCAATGAAAGTGCCATTTCATGACATATTGGTTTAATGTACGTGTTGAAGGACATTTCTTGGTCAAAAACAAAAAGATTGTCTGAAAAGGGGCAGCAGCCATGAGAGCAAGATTGCTAAACTTTAGTTACACTTTTCTAATGTTCCTCAAATACCATCTGAAGACTTAATCTGAAATCCTACACCTTAAAGTAACAGATTTATTTTGATCAATAAATAATGTTTACACAAGAAAGTCAATTCTACTCTCATGTGTATAATTTAGAGCTAGACAAGTCAAAATCCTGGCATAGCTCCGTGGGCATCGTCTGTATTCAGTTCTCACTTGAACTTTTTGGAATGTGGAACACGTCGGTTTACGCTCTTGTAGCGCCATGAAGGAGCCAGGCCTCTGACCCGACACAGCACATCGCATCAAACACGCCTTACTAACCTCCGTCTACGCCTGCCCTCCTCTCTCACTTCACAGCCAGGACCCTCTCCCTCCATTTGTCTTCATTACTGATCTTTTTCCTCAACTTTGCTCTCCCTATCACTTTATTTTGATACCGTTTTGTCTCTTTTCTTTTTATGTCTCCTCTCTCTGTCGGTCTGTCCACGTATTATTGAGCAGCACTGATCAGTGATGAAAATCAGACACATTTATGTGAATGGATTAACAGCAGGAAATCTGGCCCGTCACATTCGCAGGCACTTGAAACATCCTTCCATTTCCACACAATTCATGTTAGATGACTTGATCTTTAAACACTTAAACCAATATCGACACACTGTTTGTTTTTAGTCCTATCTAACCTGTGCAGACAAAAATAAGACCATGTAAAAGTGCAACATTGTCCAACACTGAGAGAGATTCTGATGTGTTACATATCTGGACCCTAAATGCTTTGTTAAAGGGCCTCCTGCACATATCTGTAAGAAATGGACATGAGATCCTAATGTGTGTTTGTGGAATTTTTTCCCCCACTCACCATGAAATGTGGCTGGGTTAGTATCCGTCTGAGTTCCTTAACTTCGTGCTTCTCTGGGTAGCAGGAGATCTCTTCCAGTACCTGAGGAAACACAGAGAGAAGAGTTTCATTTATGCCTCAGTAGCTTTCCTTTACGTGACCTGTTCACTTCAGCGTATGCAGCGCAGACCAACAACACTCACAGTTCCTCTCCGACACCACCTCCTAATGCGAGAACAATTTTGGACAACACACAGCAAGTCAAGAAATCTGGTCAAGCTTTTGCTCCTCCTCCTGCCCTGTGGAAGCCACTTGATGTCAGCTCCAGTTATGTTGCGCCTGACTGGTGAATGTGGCATTGTAGGGGTGAGGCCTCTGCGTGCGGGCCTGTACGTACGCAATGTAACCTGCATCGAGGAGTTTCAGTGTACTTCTCCATATCAAGCAGCAGTGTTTAGTTCACGAGTATGCATGGGTCCAGGTATTCATTATCTCCAAACTGTAATAATCACAGTTACTTGTTACCCTCAAGAGCTGGCACTTACTGGCATGTCAAAGCCACACGCATGAATACATCAGCAGCTAAGTCACAAGTACAGCCAAATGAGATAAAAATCACATCTCCTCTGTAACCTAATAGCCAGATACGGATGATATTTCAACACTTAAGAGAATTGCATGGAATTCACAGGACAAAACAACAAATACTCAAGATGTCATCATCTTCCATGTCTACTGTTAATACATTTTCAATATATGTACATAAAAATAATGGCTCCATAGAGTAGTGGCCTAACACATTAAAGAGCCCTGGTTTGAGACTGGGAGGACACACAATGGCTGTCATTTTCTCACTAACGTGATTACTGAGACCAAAAAAATACATTACAATATTATTGTGGGGGGGAAACGGTCAGGTTCACCTTTAACCTTTGTGAGGATTTTTTTTGCTTCTTGGCAACTGAATTGAACTAAAAATATGAGTGTACAGAGAGATTTGTATCCATTACTACACAAAGAGAACAATTACACACCAGGGATCACTGTGAGGCCATCAGTTGCAATGAGAAACAAAAATTCACAAGCTGGACAAAGAGAAAAACCTGAGGCAAAGGCACAGTTAGGTGAATCTGAGTAAAGAAACAACAAAAAACCCAACAATGAGTATGAGTATGTTACCTCCCATGTCAACGGTGAACAAATGTCGATAGAAATTAAGAACAGCCACCAGGTATGAGATGTTTTTTCTGGGCTAAATGCGGTTGACCTTTAAAAACGTTTTTACTAGCTGAAAAGAAAAAGTTTGGCAAGTTTAGTCTAAATGCTTTCGGTCTTTGTTTTTATGGTTAAGAGATCTGTAAGGTTCATACTTAACTTTAGTGCGTTCCGTTTGGTTTTGACCAATGAATAGCACACTAAAGTGTAGAAAGGTTACTGTCATCATTAGCGGGTAGTGAAGCGGTAACCACATCAGGTAAGATCAGATGTTTGGTGCCAATACATGGACACCATGGGGTGGCTGTAGCTCAGGTGGTAGAGCAGGTCAGCTACTGATTGGAAGGTTAGTGGTTCGATCCCTGGCTCCCCTAGTCTGCATGCCAAATATCCTTGGGCAAGATACTAACCCCAAGTTGCTCGTGTGAATGTGTATGAATGTTAGTTAGCACTAAGTATAGAATAAAGTGCTTGTATGAATGGGTGAATGAGGTTGTTGTATAGAGCGTGTTGTATAGTAGAAAAGCGCTATATAAGAATCAGTCTATTTACCATTTACCAATACATCAGGCAAAACAAAATCTTCTGCAGTAAGCAGTGGGCAAGAGAGCGTGTGAGAAAATACACATTTTATAGCTCTAGCTATAATTTTACGCAAGAATCATCTATATTTTAAACATTTTCTTCAGCTTTGGAGGAATACCGGAATAATAGACTGTATAAATATGGATAACCTTTTTGGATCTAAAAAGTTAAGCCACTGAATTGGTGACGCAAACCTGCAAACTTTCTCGTGGCCGTCGTTTCCATGACCTTAGTAAACCTGCCCTGATGAGTTTATAATCTCAATCACCAATTTTAGTTCTTAATAAAATAAGACTTGTTTTATTCAGTAATTATATTCCCCATCAAAATTTAAAGGGGGGATGCTTACAGAGAAGGTCTACACAGTGTACAAGTCACATGCAGTGTCCTTCAGTCAGTCTGGTTTTAAAAAGCTAATGTGGTGACAATCAAAACACTCAGTATGAAGCTTCAAAACCTCAAATTGAGGGCCTCACTAAGCAGAGGGCAGGCGGAAGGTCATTTTCTCCGACCCCTTGTAGACTACAATAATTCATAAGCTGTGTGTAAAACATGTTTTAACACAATGTTACAATTGTATTTAGGCCTAGGGGCAACCCCCAGAGCTGAAATACAGAGCCAATGTGAAATTAGCAGAAACTACAGTTCCATTTAAGGCTGTCTGGAAAGGAGTCAAGCCTCACAGATGTTACAATGTTGAAATTTGTTGTTTTAAAGCCAATATTTACAATATGGTACAAAATTAACCAAGCTAGGTACCCTTAACTGAAAATTTAAGACTCCAGTCTTTCATCTGTATGTTGTACACTTCTAGCTACTGGAAACTACCATGGCAGCAGTCAGATTGCTAACACTGAAACATCGCAGAATGCCACTCAATGAGTGAAGTTACATCATCTTTTATACGGTCCACAGTTCAGATGTGAGAAAATGAAAAGTTCAATTTAGTACTGCACTATGAGGTTATACGCTCTATTACAGAATGTTGTGGCTTAAAGTTTGTCCATAATATTTTAATTATAAAATATATTTATGTGGACTTGAAGAAGAGTGGCCATTTTCCCCCCATCAAAACAGCAGGAGTCACGCTTAAGTAAAACTCCATCCAATATTGTAACACTTGGAAACTGGTCAGAGGGCCCGGTGGCGCCAGTGTCCGGCAGCCTCGCCTCTGTCAGTGCGCCCCAGGGCAGCTGTGGCTACAATGTAGCTTGCCATCACCAGTGTGTGAATGTGTGTGTGAATGGGTGAATGACTGAATGTAGTGTAAAGCGCTTTGGGGTCCTTAGGGACTGAGTAAAGCGCTATACAAATGCAGGCCATTTACCATTACCATTTACTACTTCTAACTGATGCCCAGTGAACATTGCTGTAGTGTAATGAGGTCTTACATCTTCCAGAAGTTTCAAAGTGCCACTTGCTCCATCTTGGGAGGAAATCTTAAGTGGAGGAAGACAAAGCAGGGTTATAAAAGCTGTTGGCTCTTGTTTTCAGGACTCACAGGTAAAGGGTTAAAGGTCAGTAATGACAGAGGTCGGGTTAAATCAAGTTCGACCCCTGCCTTTAATCAGTACGAGCCACTTTTTAAACAGGCTGTAAATCTTGGTAGTTTCTGAGATTAGTATCAACAGCCAAAGTGAAACCTTCCCTCCTGAGAGAGAACAGTTCCAAAACTACACCAACAAAACTCATTTTAATTTTACTGATTAGACATGACAGTGTAGAGGGGAAAAAAGGAGCGTATTAGTGCAGCCAGAAAGAAAAAGCTTTGTTGAAGTTTGAACCATCTTCAAACTGCCCTGCTGCAGCAGAAAGCCACAGGAGCCCACTGGAAGCTACCAACTGATCGGTTCACAGCACTTCAGCGTTAGCCAGAGTGAATCAGCAGAGACAGAGGTGAAGCAGAGGAGGACGGCAGGCTAGTCCCTGAAGGCACAACCAAGATTAAATGATAAGTTACTCTGAGGTCAAACTGTGCTCAAGAAGTTAGAGGCCAGTACTTATATACTCGTTTACTTGAACCAAAAATTGGAAATCCCTTGCACAGCAGTGCAATACAATCAGGAAATGCCAAATTGGAGGAGAGCATGAACAAGTCTAGGACTAAATATACCACCATCAATATTCACAAATCAAGACTAAAAGTAGTTCCATACTTGCTGAGTTAGGGGGAACATATCGGTCTTCACTTGACAAAGTAGTTTGAAAATCTGAGAGAAGGTAGAGATTATTCAGAGACAGCAACATCCATTTAGCAATATGGTCATATATTAAAAGATCCAATCATCCCACTAACAATCCACCAGCATCGATCTTTCCGCTAGAATTGTGCAGCAAATCCGTTGTTCTCCTTCATTGTTGTTCATTCAAAGTTCGACTCCTATTGGGTTGCTTTCATCCCATCCATCCATCCATGTAACATCAAACCCTAGTTTCATCATATGAAAGTCATCGAAAATGGACTATTTTAAGGTTTTGTTGCTATTTAAGTTTGAGTTGAAAGAAACTAAATTGACTTGGGGGTCAACGTAATCAATCGAAATTCAAATTAAGAAAAACAAAAACCCTCTGACTGGCGACCTGTACAGGGTGTACCCCGCCTCTCACCCTATGATGGCTGGGGGCGGGGTGGCTCAGTAGGTAGAGTGCTCGCCCCTGGATCGGAAGGTCGACGGTTCGAATCCACCCAACGGCTACCCTGAGGTACACTTGAGCACCGTACCATCCCCCACATACTGCTCCCCGGGCGCCAGATTGGTGGCTGCCCACTGCTTCACTGAGTGTGAATGGGTTAAATGCAGAGACTAATTTCCTACGGGATCAATAAAGTATACATTATTATTATTATTATTATTATTATAAGCATGTACTGTTGTAACAGTATTTACATGACATTTACACATCCAAAAGCATAGACAATTCCTCTGAAATCAAAACAACCAACATTAAAAAAAAAAACAACAAAAAAAACATTATCCCCTGATGGTGAGCATATCTTTTCCACATTGTGATGGCTGCAGCTACAGCCACACAATGGTAATATGTACCACACATCAGTGTAGAGGCTTACACATAACACTACACTTTTTTCTTTGTTTAGACATAGGATTTAATTTACAGGATAATAAAGACTTGGTTTGGTTTAGAATTAATTTACATACTCACATAATACTGTATTCTAAAATAAGTGTGCACATTTTAGTTTACACTGGTATCTATCATTTAATCTGTTTTCTGAGTTACCTCAGTTGCAGCTGCTCCGGTCCCTTGGTTGATGGGCTAAGTGGTGGAAGAGGGGCGGAGCAAGTCTATATGGAGAATGGCAAATTGGCTTATACCATAACTCAGAAAACAGGGGGGGGTTGGAATTTGTTATGTTAGTTTCAGTTGGGTTTTTTGTGTGTTCTACCCCTTTGTGTTTTTGTGGGCTGATCAGCCACTATTTAAGTTTCTTCTTTTTCTCGTTTAGTCAGGTCAGTTTGTTTGAGTTACCAGTATTGTTTGTTGTTAACTTTTGAGTAGCGTTTTGTTACTTTGACCTCTTTTATGGGCCCAAGATTTAGATTTTTTCTGTACAATTTAATCGAGTTTGTTTTTTGGGTTAAATAAAAACCTTTTGTTTGGACTTTAACCTGTGCCAGACTTTCCTTTACTGCTCGGTCCATCACAGTGTCCCTAATGTAATAAACCAGTAAGACAGTAATAATTCCTGGCAGTCAGGTTGAGACAAGCTAAAGAAATTGGTTAGTAGGCATTTCTTAAAGGATTTTCTGACAAACTTTTGGATTTGTGGCTTTGTGAATTTGTGGTATCCTGTGTGTGACTTGTGTTAAATCAATGGCATAAGCTACCGTGTAGCTCAATAACTGTAACACAGTCATTTCTAAACCCTTGGAATACAAAGCAATATAAAAATAAAAAAAGCTGTTTTATATCTTATCTTATCTTGCCCTTAGTGAAACAATGTAATACTTTTAATTATATTTATAGGTTTAATTGTGTCTAGTTTGCTGCTGCTCTTTTAATAGCTTTTACAATACATGCATAGACTAAACACATGAATTATACTTGTGCGTCAGATCTACATCGTAACTTACAGCCTAATGGGAACCCTATTTTAACCCTACGCCGCAACCTTCTATGTAAGTTGACGTGCATCTCCTGAGAAATGTAACTGCATGTTTGGTTGACACATACCAAAATGACTTTGAATGTCATGGAAGGTCGCAGTATAGGGATAAAAAGAGTTTCTGGTTATCCGAGTTAGGTAACCCGAGTTAGATAGTTAAAAAAAGGACACACAATTACAAATTTCCAGATAAGAACTTGTTGTGTAATGTATGTACGCACTGATGTTGTTGCATTTTTTTAGGGAATTAGTCATCAGAAAAATGCACTGTGAAAAAAATTCAACATAAAGGCATGATGAGCTGGTTCTGATGTTTCTACACAAAAAAACTAAGAAACTGAGATTCTGGTTCATCTAATTCTCACAAGAAGGCAGCAGTAGGGAGAATTTCATGGTTTGATCCAGGAGTTGAAGCTGTATCACGCTTTCGTACATATTGCAGGATGTAAGTAGGGCAGTTTGAGGTCTTGTTGGCAGGGCTAAGACCACATCTGAAAAGGCAGAGAAATTATTTCAGAGAACCGATTGACACGGATCAGCATCTAGCTGTGTGTCTGAAGAGAAAGACTAATATTTTACTATTTCCATCTCATTGTGTGTATTCACTACACGTCTACAGAAATACAGTGATCTGATTTGTCCGATCTATTTAGTCAGATTGAAAAATTCTGAAAAATCCAGTTTGAATAAAAAAAAAAACAAACAAATGTTGCAAATTCGCCCAGTGAAATTACATGGTTGATGTGAACGGTTGCATTAAGAGTAGATGAGTAAGAAAAATATTTTCAACACATGAAATATTGGCATGAATTTTACTAAACGGGGTGTAAAGGCCCCAAGAATCAGTGATGAAGCCTGTTCCCCTTCCTGCACATCAGTGAACTCGTTCTAAGTCACACATGAACAGCTTAGTTTCACTCATTACGGATGAGTAATGCAGACACACCTGAGCTTAGTACATAGTCGTTGCTCATTATGCCAAGGGTTCAAGACGGTACAATAAAATACTGTGTATTACTAACACAGCTTTCCACTTAATGCAATAGTAAAGCTGCAGTGCCTGTGAAGTACATAACAACAGTGGTGATTAAGCTACTGACATTACAATGAATTTATATTGTAACAGCCATCCAAATATTATTTATTGTTTCTACTGCCTTTATAAAAAGATATACACTCACAAGCCACTCTTTAGGTATTGTATTTAGCACTGTGTTGGGCCCCTTTTGCCTTCAGATTTTAACTCTACGTGGCACAGATCCTAAAAGGTGCTGAAACATTCCTATGAGATTTTGATCCATATTAATATTATACCAAAATGCAGTTAATGCAGATTTATTTACTGCACTTCTATGATGTGAAACTCCCATTCAACCACACCTAACAAGGTGCTATTATACCAAGGCTATTAGAGTACAGTGAGCTGATTGTCAGTCTCAGATTACTTGAGCTTTGGGGCATGCTGCTTTATCCTTCAGGAAACAGCCATCAGAACATTGGTACATTGTAGCTATAAAGGGATGCACATGGTCAGCAACAATACTCGGGCAGGCTGTGGCATATAAATGACGCTCAATTTGTACTAACGGGCCTAAAGTATACCAAAAAAATATACTGACTACAGTACCACCACCAGCCTGACGTGTTGACACAGGGCAGAATGGATACATGTTTTCATATATTTTATGCCACATTCTGACCCTACCATCCAAATAATGCAGCAAAAAATGAGACTTATCAGACCAGGAAACATTTTATCAATCTTGAATTGTCAGATTTTGGTGGTTCCTCGTGAACTGTAGCCTCAGTTTTCTGTTTTTGGCTGAGTGGCACCCAGTGCAGTCTTCCCCTCCTATAGCTGATCTGCTCTACAGTCATTGTTTCAAGATAGGATGTATTGTGCATTCAAAAATGATCTTCTGCATATCTTGGACAACAAGTGGTTATTTCAGTTACTGTTGCCTTCCTGTCTGATCAAAGCAGTGTAGCCGTTTTTGTCTGACCTCTGGCATCACCAAGGGATTTTAACCAGAGAAAGACAGAGCCTATAACCAGATATCTTGATACTGCTACTAAAATAAAACTAAAAGTGTTTCATTTTTAACAGAGACATGCATGCTGCCTGGCTTGTTCGGAAAAAGTATGCAAAATTATAAACTGGTATCATAGGTCAGCAAAAAGAAATACAACAAAATAGACAAACAAAAAGCTATGAATATAATAAATATAATAAAGTGCCTCCAGACAACTGTTGTTGTAAATTGCTATATGGATC
Organism: Benitochromis conjunctus; assembly: GCA_015052645.1. Lineage (NCBI taxonomy): Eukaryota > Metazoa > Chordata > Actinopteri > Cichliformes > Cichlidae > Benitochromis > Benitochromis conjunctus. The sequence goes on along the minus strand of VOQK01029234.1, from coordinate 43,362 downwards.
AAAACTGACAAGCTGAATTTAACTTACCCTCGTGTCATGGATTAAAACAACGTTAAGGGAACATTGTGTCAATTAAAGCGTACACGCAATTTGTACAATGTTTGGTGGAGGTTATAAAACGTATCAGTGCCTGTCCTCAGGAAAACAGCATTCTTAAATCCTGACAAATACAGCAGTCAGACAAATAACTTTTTTTATTTGTTTGACTGCTGAAGCCAACAGGCACTTGCTCTTGTCAGCTGTCACCTTCATCTGATAAAAGCAATGACCCTTGCAGATCCTGCTGATCCCTATCTTTCAGTGGGTGCAAAATCAGTCACACTCATTGTTGCTGAAAGGCCTGCACCTGCTCTATTTCAGGGAGCTCCAGAGCAATGCCATCGGTGATCGTTTCAGGTCTTAACACCACCTTCATGATAACATCAACAAAGGAGGCAACAGCCATTTTATACTTGAACAAAGAACAAAAAGTCCAACGTTCCTGTTACCTTGTCTTTATTATGACATGTGTTTTAAACTATGAGACTGTGCGTTTACTTTAATGGAGATCACCTTTCTGTAATAAGCTGCTCTAAATTATTATGCAGTATGCCTACAAAGGACACGTACGTGGAATTGAGACAAGGGACTTAACATGCAAACAAAACAACAACAGAGGTGAAGGTGAGGCTAAAGGAGGATGGCACGTTTCAAGTTAACAGAGGTGAGACCTGGAGAAACAAACACTGGGGAAACACTGAAAACCCATCCACTTGTATTAGGCTGTTGGGTTGACACTGTGCAGGGCACAATATGTGTGTCTTGTGGGGCTTTGTCGGAAGCCTCCGGACAATGGCGTGAAACATTTATTAGAATAACATACAGTAAGTAGGTGAGACATTCATGGGTGCTCAAGTAGATGGACATGATTAGCCATAGCCTGTAAGATTAATGAAGACCTTCACAGGAAGATTATATTGACTGAAGCTGATTATGCTTGAGACCATTTATTCAGTGGAATATCATTACAGATAGAACAATCCATACATCATATGCAACCTCACTTCACCTCATATCACAGTGGACTACTTACTAAAACCCAGTCTTTCTTCATGATCCTTGGCGTACGACGGGGATTGTGCGAGTTGCTTCAACCTTGCCACAGTAACAATGAAACCGCAATGGTACTGTATGATTTATGGTATTAATGTGTCACACCTCCTGATGGAAAGTGTGGGAGTAAATTCGGTATGCTGCTTGTACTGGTTCCTTTTTTTTTTTCTTAACATAAAATTCATATTGAAGATACATCATAATCCGACAAAAAAAGTCAGAGGTTATATGTTTTCTTTTTCTCGATGGTTGGACCAAAAATAGACTCTACTGTCATGCATTTGCAGAACCCAAAATGCAGACTCTGTAGACATTCGAACAAACTGGAAACACTTTTAGTCAAACTGATGGACAATCCCAGAATCCAAATGGCAAGGTTCAGGCCGGGATGACACAAGGAGCAAAAACAGACACTGTGACACAAACTGAGGGGAAGACACCACTATATATACACAAGGGGGCAATTAGGGGAAGTGAACACATCTGGTGTAATGAGGCACAGGTGGAAATGAAATTAAATGCGAAGCACAAGAGACAATGAAAAGAAAAGAGGAAGTAACAAATAGGGAACACAAATAAGTAAAAAAACAAACATGTTCAACGTGTTATGGTGAGGTCCAACATGTTGAAATTAATGAATCTTGATTTTTTTTTTTAAATTGATCAAATAATGTACAGAGCAAGAAAAGATCTGTTACCAGAAACCAATTTGTAAAAAGTTTACAGACAGAGATGGGGGTTATTAGCTGAGGGGGAGACCTAACTTTTGAAAATATATTACAAATAACGATAAGGAACTTGTGGAATACTATGGAAGAGGATTTGAAAAGATGGCCAAACAAACATTCAGTTTAATAAATATACTTAACGTTGCATTCCCATAAAAGGTCCAGGGGAAGTGGAAAAGTAACAAAAGGCGTCCGAGTTGAAAACACTGATAAAGCAGTATGTGGATGAGTCAGAGTGTTAAATGTGTATATGGCTGTACTGTACTTATTTAGACAGGAATACTACATCTAATGACAAAGAAAGATGCATATAGTATTGTAACAAGATGCTTCCTCCTTAACATTTGTTACTTGTATGTTTGAATAAGATTCAGAAAGCAATGCTGAAGATCTAAACAAAACCCAGAATACAAAAATAGCAAGAATTAAAGATTAAAAGACCAGAAGATAACCTAAAATACAAAACTCCTAGAAGCATATATTTAGCAAAATTAAAAACACTGTCAAATGCAGGACCGTGACATCCACAGTCCTTGTATTCAGCACAGTTTAAATGTACAAGGTTAGCACAGGTTTGTGATTATTGGTGACTGCTTTTCCCTTACACTGACTAACAGGCCATGACTTTTGGATTATTGGAATGCTAGGATAGTGGGAGATGAAGTTATGGAATGGGGGTGTCACTTTTAATAACAGCTCCATATCTTAAAGTTTATTTTTCAAGGTATACAATTACAGCAATATATATTCATTGCATGGTCCGGCTCTATGTACTGCATGCAAATACTCATTCATTCCCCCACACATAGCCATATTTCTGTCATTTGACTCTTTTGCCCTTGGTGAAAATTACTTCATGCATCACTTATACGGCACTACACATCTATATTCCCTGCAACCCACTTTTAATATTGAGATGCCTCTGAGTTAACCAAGGAAAAGCTGAATTACCATTCCACACTTAACACTCCAAGAAATATTATATTTCAATCACTGGTGGACTGAGGTGGAAAAAAAGAAAAAAAAAATGGCCCCAGAAATTATGCCTGCCCAACCCGTTTTGTTAGTGCCCTCTCCCTTCTATGTGATTTAAATATCTACAGAATATAAGGAGTGGACAACGAAGAGAAGCACAGGGGAAAGTAAAATAGAACGGAGCAACTACTGTCTTCAAACTGAGTATTTTCTGTTCTCATAGAGAACAGTAGGTCAAAAATCCATTATACAAACCATTGTGTCAAAAGTATTATAATAGACAAAGACAGCATCACACCCGCGGGAACAGCTGCTCATGGCTCCTACTGCTGATAATATTGAAAACCAGTTTGAAGTGTGGCACTCTTACTAAAATGTGACACATCTCTGATAGTTGTGAGTACTAAAAGCACACTCAGTTCGCAGTGCTGTTCTGACTAAAGTGGAAAACTACAACTCTCTCTGTATATATATAATTATTACAACATCAGTCAAATACGTGTTGTGTAAATTGAACAGCTCCTCCTCAGAGTCGGCTACATATGTAGGATTCAACTACGACATCATTATAACCCAAACTATTTGTTGTATTCGGGTGAGATCATTATATGAGCACTAGTGTATGGATGAATGATGAAAAGAAGACCAAGTGCCTTGAAAAGTCGGGAGGAAGTTGCTCCCAAGGCTGAAGAAGAATGAAGGCAAACAAATTTAAAAAAACGTGTCATTGTCAAGCAACAATATCTGTCCCAGATATTTACAGTAAATTTGGAAAAGGGTGTTCTGATTTGAAGCTCCGTCCTCCTGGAATCAGCTGCAAAAATCAACTAAACGGAGCTGGTCTCACAAAGTGAATTTGTGATTTTAGGATGTTACTTCAGGTTGCAAAACAATGTCTTCCCTCAGTATTACTACCCCCATATTTTTTGGCTCAAGACAATGTGTTTACTGTTTTGTGCTTCACAGGTGGTTGTTTTTGTATTTTTCTGCATTGGTATATGTGTTTTATGTAAGTTAGATGTTTTTACTTTTACTTACTCTGCGTGTGTGTGTGTGCGTGTGTGTGTGCGCGTGTGTGTGTGTGTGTGTGTGTGCTACTAGTCTATGTAAACACTGTTGATAGTACTGCTGTCTATTGTAGCCCGTACACACTTGCAAAAGAGAATTTAATCTAAAGTCACATCATGCTGGTTAAATAAAGGTTAAAGAAAATGAAAAATATGCACGTGCATAATAGTAGGTGTCTTATTTTTAGATTTTTTTTTTATGCAATCATGATATACTTTTGTTTACATTGTGATAAATCTTCTGGCATTGTCATTCAACTAAATCACACAAGGAAGAAACAAAGACTGCGTTTCCTGTATCCAACTTTCAGCTGAATTGCACAGACATGTTTAATGAATACTGCAGTCATCAGTGCAGGAGAATGGATGACATTCTTTGCATTTCCTTCTTTCTATGTGGCTATATATGCAATGCAAAAAGCAAGTTAAAAATAACACAGCAAAAATACATAGCATTTAAAACGCTTGAGTTTGTTGTATGTTCACCTATAATCCAGAAGAAGAAACAACCTTGCACTCTTTTTTTTTCTGAAAGGCAGCTATTTTACAAAACAGGGAGACAACAGAAGTCATTGTAGTAGTACTGAGATGAGACAACCATAATGAGCAAGCAGAGCAAATTCTGTCAACTATACACATCCAAGGAACCAGGAAACCAAATCCTGAGATCAAAAATCAATGGACACAATTGGCTCAACTGAAACAAATTAACTACACAAGCCACTAAGTCCCTGTTCATAAAGTTGATAAACTAGCTGAAGTCTTGACAAACAGTAAAAGGATTACTGAAAACTCTTCTCTTTTCCACAGCAGCTTCCTGTCAGCTACATTTAAAAAAGTCACAGTCACAGTTACTTAATAGTGGAATTTCTGTTAGTATTGATATCTTCTTACCACCTTCATATATGCACCAATACCATGTAGGATTGTTTTCATTGGGAATTTGTGCCAAATACCTACCATGTACTAGTTCTAGTCCCACAGTTGACCTTAGCCAACCAGAGATTGTCGACTCTCCAACCAGTTTTCCTATTTCTCTATTCATGTTTGCAAAATCAGCATCTTCTATAGCAGCCCTGACCTTTTTCTGTTATCTCACATAAAGCAAAGAGAAACTCACAGAAACACCCACAAAGGGACACACAAGCCATTTCTGAGAGATTTCTTAAGTGCTCATGTTGGTCTGAAAAGCTTTCAGTAGTCACTGCACTTTGCAGTAATTCTGCAGTTCTTTGTGAATTTAAAATACATTTTTAAAAAAGGGGAAAATAAACTCTTACATTTCTTTAAGCTTTTAGGGCACATCATAAAGTCATACAGAAAATAAAGATTAATAAAGGTGCTTTGGATTAATTCAGGAATTGACTATAATTATCCTCCCTCACACTTTGTGATGGACAATGCTCAGCGCTGTCAATGATGGTCAGCTGTCAAATGCTACCAAATATGGCAGTGCTACAGTTTGTTAGACAATGCCGTTTTTATTTATGCTTCTATTTGTGTATCAGAAAGCTCTATGGAGACCATCATTTTCAGAGGTTTTAAATGGGATTCAAGGGTATTGTAAAAGCATTCCAAGTCTTGCATTTAACAGTTGAAAATTAGACACTTTATGATGAAAAACAGCTTGATTACAAACTAAACCAAAATTGTCAGTGGATAGCAGTCAGTAGCGTTACCATCTCCTTTACACGTTCCCACCCACTCCATGCATTGCTTTTACAAAATCCCTGGGGAAGCAATGATTACAGTTTACAGACAGCAGTTCAAAATGCTTATGATTGGACTATATCAAACGTTATGGTGCTTTTGAAAGTACAAGCTCAGGCCTGTCAGCTGATGGAGTTCAAGCTCACATTACCACTGGAGGCTTGTTAGGCAGCTTCCCTGCTAATACCAGTAGTAGAAGTTTGGGAGTGCACGCTTTGCTTTTCTTGTACAGTGTACAGTAGTTGCTGGGATGTAACATTTTCAAATGGTGGTAAATGTCTGGTTTGCTGTAATGTTTATGCAGCACTGTGGATAATTGGCATTCTATTACAAATCAGTGGTGCAAACTGTACTGTCTACAACAAATCAGGTGTCATAGTTATACGTCAATATATAAAATACAATATATTCACAATCTAATTAATGCAAAAAGTGGGTCAAAATCAAAGGTATAAAAGAAATTTCACATGTGACAGTTCTCAAGAAAGTAATTTTAATGTTAAATTTCTTTATTGAATAGTAATTCAAGCGGCTTTTTTCCCCCCACAGAATTATATTTAGTGGCTCTATGCAAATACTTAAATTGCCAAGTACCCTGTGAAAAATCATTAACCAAGAAATATAATCAGTCCAAGACAGTGGAGTGGGAGTCTGACCACAAGATTAAAGGCTCTCTGGAGAGGGAGCTGAGTGATATCAAGGACCATCACAGAGGCAACTTGTCCAGCCAGGCTGTTGGTGGGAAAATGAGAGGAAGTGGGTTGGAGCTAGACATTTTTAAATTTGTCACCAAATTGATCATTAATATACCTGAGTGGCCCACCCAAGGTCTAAATTCTGTATGTGGGCTAACAACACACAATACTGAATCAGGAATAGTTGTCTTATAGTGTCTTTTTCTTTTTTCTCTTTTAAGAAATAGCAACAGTTTATTCAGAAGCAAACTATCCCAAGAGACAATGTTTAAAACTCAAGAAACAGTTGTTTCCCTTTATTATAATGGTTTAACAGGCAGACCAGTGAGGTCAGTGCAGCTTCTCTGACTTCCATAAATGAAGCTCAGAGAAAGGCCCAGAGAGCACAAACCTTTCTCTGGTGGGTTGAAAGAACTGTTAAAAGGGCAGAATCCATTAGACCGGCAAATCCATGTTCTAGACTGACCAAGGGAGTCACTTGATCTGTAACTTGAAATTTTGCGCTCACTGCTAAACACACTAGTGAAGAAGGTATGTTGAAACTCTTAATTACTACTGAGCCAGTTAAGCTTGCCTGATACTTTAAAGCTACTTGGATATACATTAATTTTACCTAAATTGACATGTTTTCTTTCTTTATTAATTAGGTAGGAAGGTATGTATAAAATAAAACTTGGTAATGAGTTACTACTGTGTACAGCAAGCAAAGAAGGTGTGCAAAGATCTGCCTAATTGTATCTGCTTCAGAAACCAAGAAGAGTAGGAAAACTGAAACTGGCAACATAACTTCTTGGATTTATATACAAAACGTATCTTTTTAAAGATGTGAAAATGAAAAAATATCACCAATATTTGACACCGATAAATGAATCTAAAAATAAATTCTCCTCTATGTGGCACATTTATCCCTGGAAAGTTATCATTTGAGATATTACAGTATAATTTTCTTTTTGTAATATTAGTACTTATTAAATTATTCTGTACATCTTTTCTTACCAGTCTCTGAACACTAGCTCTTGAATTTCTTACCTGAAAGGCCACTGATGACAGACAGGAGGAGAAATGGTTTCCATGGTGACCCCATACTTGTTGAAGAGGTCCCTTCTGCAAGACTGTTAGCAGGTCTGCTTCTTCATTAAAGCTGTGCCTACAAACAGAGAGGAAACAACTCAGTTGGTGGGAGGATGTACCTCTGTTTATCACATACAACCAGAAGCACCCTGTAGAACACTACAGCTGT